>JAQISU010000091.1:3622500-3890000 GCA_029339505.1 Unio delphinus
AAAGTGATCGGTAAAGGAGAGCGCTGTAGACCACTCGGTCACCAGGAGCCCCATCTTACCATGTTACATCTGCGATTTTTCAAAATATGCAGGGCCTGTAGGCAACATTCCCTCTTAGCTGCGCGCGCGCAGCTGCTCAGACATCTCCGCACAGCTGAATTGTCAATCCAACATTCAAGTTTGCTCGTCTCCGTAATGCTTGCATAATGCAGCGCACATCTACCATTCGCTTAGAGGGAACGTTGCCTGTAAGAGCCTGGAAGATTGTCGGCATGCATTTTTTAGGCATATACAAAGTACGAAAATAAATATTAATTAGCACCCACGATACGAATACATAAATACCATTCACGTTTAATTATATAAGAACTTCCTTTTTTGTGTCACACCTTAAAGAATAGATCACCAATGCCATATCAAATCATGGACGCTTTCTTATAAAAAAAAATTAATTAGTCTCTTTTTGTTTTTATCTTCCTCATTATCTTTTTCAAAGACGTCCGCAAATTACCACATGCTTGCATTTAGAATCTCTTGTGTTCGATGCAAATTAGTTTTTCTTCTGACAAACCCGACCATCCTTTGAAAACCGTTATCCTTTAGAAATGATAGTCTTAAACGACGAATGAAAAATTATTAGCAATGCCGAAATTTGTCCAAAACCAAGTTAATGGTCTACCTGATTGGTAACATATTTTCTAAACAGCATTATACATAGTTAATATGTTTCGTTGAATATAGATTCAATATTTAAATCATCAGAGTCTAGGAGATTAGTGTTTGCTTAAGAATTTCTAAATTCGTGACAACTTTGAATATTTTGAAAAGGAAAACTGACCTACATAGTGAATCTTTTATTGTGTCTTAACTTATTATATTAATGTTTTTGCTTTAAATATTACTGCGCTGCTCCGATTCTGCTTTAAATACAGTTTCATAATGGAAGTCGTGTGTGGATTCAATTGTTATTGTATAATGCTCGAAACATCTCTCTAAATAATTCATCCTTGTTAATCATTGCTGCTGATAATATAATACCTAATTGCTTCAATACCATTATTCGAATACTCAATACGCGCTTCATTATCTACACTGGGTTGTCTGGTCAATGTTGGCGACTTTCGTTTTTCCTTCACAATATCATGCAATGTCTTTTCACGTTTCTTTTTTCTTTTTAAGTTTGACCAAGTCTTTAATTATTTTTAACCGAAAATAATTCTTAAGTCAGTTAATTTAGCAAGACGCTCCCGTAACATGCTACATCTTTTGAGTCTTTTTAACAAATCTGTTCGAACCATTTAAGCCAAATAGCGATTCATCTTTTCTATGTCGTGAGACATATTTCATGCTCCTGGTTATATGATTCCAACATTAGAAATACTGATAAATTCTTTGAAAATAATATATGCATCAGTCTGTTAACTTTCGACGTTCACATATTGTACGCCGTTATAAATCTCTAACATGATATATTTTCACACAATGAACGCAAAATATATTGTAACCAGAGTATTCTCACAAATCTCTGCAAAACAAAATATTTAGATATGTAGCCACACTCGATATAAAATATTCTCACAGAATGAAAACTTGCTCCATGACATATTATTTAATATATCACAATCAGTAATAATATCGTATCGAAAAGAAAGGAAACATCTCCATCAAAAATATTCTGCTAGCTGTATATTGTCGCACAGAAAAACACCCCGCATATTATATTTTTTGGTTGTTTGATTAGGAATTTTAACGTAGCTTTAACAATTTTTCAGTTTTATCGCTATGATGTTTGCAGTGATGCAGTTTATAGTGATGTCAAGCACTGGGGAATCATACCGCAGACATGTAGCATGATGTCCCACCCAGTCACATTATCCTGTCACCAGAACGACCAGTCCTAAAACTAACCTCTTAATGCTAAACGCCAAGCGAGTTAGCTGTTAGTACCATTTTTGTAAGTCTTTAGTATGACTAATATATTTGATGCAGTATATTTGCTATAAGTACTCAGATACCGCAGTGTATTGGTCTGGCTAAAGCTGCATCAAATATAGTAACGTTTAGTAACGTTAAGTATGCGCTCACACTGGTTCGTGTTTACTTGTTTCAATCATCCACTCGCATATGATTTGACGGTAAACGCATGGGGTATAGAAGGCTTTGACTTATATCAGAAAGCTCGGTTTCAATTATCATAATAACATCTCTCATTGGCAGAGCCTCTGGAAAGGTACATCAAAGTTTAATATTTGAGATAATCTCATAATTTAATGTTATCAGTCAAGTAAATCTGTAATGCGTCCGTTGATGTCCATGATAATATTTAACTTCTCTATCGTTATCCACTATGTTGTGTTACTTGTATTTGATTTATGTCATTTATTTTTTATTTTAATTGTTTGTTTGTAAGATTCAAATTTGACATTTTAAGTTTAAGATTCATTCATTGGGAGATGACCTGTACTTTACAAATAAACACCAGGTGTTGACCTCATTTCTGACCTGGCTTCATAATTGTAAACAAGCTTTTAAAATGATTGGTTGATTCCAAGGACATTATGGAGCTTGTTATAAACGTTTTTCTATTTTTAGTTGGGCCATACGGTGTGTACGATATTTTTTAAACGTAAATTTGTTCTAAAAGATTCTAGAAGATTATATGACCCCTTTCATGTTTACGTAAAAACAGGTATATAAATTATGTTTTGGAGCGAACAATTTAGTAGAAGTTGGGCTGTTAGAATATTAAGTTGTGTCGTTTTGAGGTATTTTAAATTACCTTGTTTTGGAAATTATTTCAATTCGTTTGGATCAAGAGGATTTATTTTGCTATTTATCTGGAAAATAATTGTGCTCATTGAATTTCATAAGACCAGAACTGACTTCATTACGTGACATCGTCTTCCATCTTGGATGCATGACTAAGATTCGAACTGGGAAATATTTGGACATTTTATTGCCAGGACTTTTGCAATTTCACTAGTGGATTATATTTTGAATATTTTTTGGATTAATTTTGGAATTGATTCTTAAAACTGTAAGTTTATTTTTCTTATCTGGAAAATATTTGTGCTCAGTAAATTGTTTATTAAGTTTTTACAAGCTTGTTATTTTCACTCTTTCAATGTTACTGTTTATTCGAGCCTAAGCACGTAACAGTTGCAAGTGTACAGGAAACAGCGTTGCGTAGCTGTTGGTATTGTCATTGATATATTAATAAATACAAGAATGTCGCTTTGTCTAATTATTGGACAGTATTTGACACTTTTAGTCATCCTATACTGTTATATTTGTTTCATGTCAACATTATTTATCTTCAATAACAATGCTTTTTTTTCTTTGCTTTGTAAACAACCCATCGTTACATCTGTCCTTCGAATTTCACTTATTCAGGATTGTACCTTACTTAATAGTGTACTGCTATACTGTGTTACCGCAATCAATGCGGTACGCGTATGCTAAAAAATTATTCTCCTTTGAATTGGCGATAGGTATTCTTGAATATGTTTTATTCAAATAATTTAATATGAATGTATAATCTTCGGTTGTTATGTTGTGTGACAGTCGTATTTTCATAATAAAAGTTACTAATTTCCTGGATTTCTTTCAGTTTTACACCGATGCCAATTACACAACATGTCGTGTTTAGTTTATAAGATTTTTTTATTAAAAAAATGCACTCAATTCTGCTGATCTACCATGTCTTCGTATGTTTTGTTGGAACTGTGTTTAGCTATATGTTTAGTTATGAATCGTTGTACACGATGAAAATAGAATAGCCCCTTGTATTTTACCCACATCTTCCAGTTAATAGTTCTCATGCCTGTCCATCAGTTCATGCCTTCCATTCGTCCATCCGGGCCTGACAAAATATTGGACGGTAACAAATAACAGTTCTTTAATTTTTTAATCGATACGTTAATTCGGGTCGTGGAAGTGATCACACTCAATATTAGGCTAAATATATGTCTATTTTTTCAAGACAGGCGCTTGCATCTCCTTTGCATTTCTTTAGTCAAAATGATACGCTTAAGATCCAGTCCGTATTGTATATACTTAAAGAGAAATTATAGTTCCTTTCATCTACTGACAGACGATTAAAATGAAGAACAAATTGTGGGAAATAAAAATAATAGTTCGCGTCAGATGGTTATTAGATATGCTGTACAATATTTAGCATCAATGCAGTTAAAGGTCAGACCACAAAATATAAATCAAAATTTCTAAACGTGTATAGCCTTGACATGACTCAGCCTCTTTGTGCATATACTTTTCAGTATCATGGTTTAGTAAGCCCCAGGCACGATGCCTACAGTGCCTAGTGGATAATAGGGCCCTGCTACAAACGGCTTCCTTGTCATCTTTGGCTTTACCTCGAGAACCATTTTTAAATGCATTGGAATAATCAAGTAGAAATAGTGTGATTTACGCTTCTCTGTAGTTTATTTTAAAACAAACAATAGGATTCAAAATCTGCACATCGGAGTGAAACTTGCATCTGTGTGAATTGTTTGCGGCAGTCACCACAGAGACGCCTCACATATTCCCATGTGTCAATGATGTACAGCTGTAAGGCAAGTGTTCTGCGTTCTCGAAAAGCCCACTTTCACTCAAAAGTCTCATGGTATTTTAAGCATAAACAAGCCAGTCCTCTGCGAGTTGTTTCTCATTTTAAGGAATTTAAAATCTCAATACACATGTGCTTTATTTTCTTCTACTTTTAATACCACACTTTTTCTTTAAACTTTATTTATTTTAGGTCGATTGTATGCCACTCAAACATATACGCTATCGGTGTATAAGATATAGGCGTAATGAGAAGGGTGTCGAATGCTGGACCGAAGGTGTGCAAAGCGATATATTTACTCTATACACTATTTACTTCACACGAAGTCCCACAATTTCCAAAGCTCTACGAGAGATGACTTTGCAACCATAAATGCTTTTCTGCATCGAGCACAATTTCTGAAATACTCCATTCAGAAAACAATATCCAAACAGCGGGAACGCTATTTCTTCTGCCATATCAGATCCTATATTTCCTCTGTGAGGAATGTCCATGGCGAAACCTTTTGAATGCATACGTTTTCAACATCCACTTACAAAGGCATGTATATACCACTTCTTCTATTCCTTAAAGCTGGCCCAACCAAGTGAACTGTTTTAAATAAACATGAATTTCTAGTGGCTGTCCAATATTGAATCCTGGTCATAACGAATATTATATTAGTTAGAAGGAGGTTACTCGTTGAAATGTTATTTATTTTTTAAATATACGTCTAAACATGATTTGTTATCAAACTATTCAATTCTGCTTCTGTTGTTTCAAGCGAAAATATTGAGAAGTTCATCATGTGAACCAGAATTAAACGCCAAGAAAAGCGTGTACTTCTTTCGTTCTTTCCATTCTTAAGTTTAAAAAATCTATATGATAAACAAATTCTCAAAAGAAAATGATTTAATATTGAATTTATGAAGCTCGTCGAATAATTTACAACTTTTACTCGCCAAGGCTCGCTACAGCTGGAAATGGTGTAACTCCTTTCATAAATTAGTTATTAAGTAATTACCCATTTGAGATCCCTTAATTACCTCAGTGTGTTGTAGCGCGATGAACTCCACAAGATTTTAGGCGTAAGGTGACGTCATTGTGACTCCTTCTGCTATAAAATAAATGTTTAGAAAATTACGATTCCAAGAACAGTGATGTGAAAGAAAAAGAAAACGTTAATGGAACGTACGTATATGAGACCTTAGGAATCATTATCCATTTAGAAACTGCCGTAATCGGCCTCTGGTGTTTTCTATGTAGTAATTCCACTGTGAGCACAAGAACTGTGTAAGAATGAATACAATGGCACACTAGCACGCTGTTTTGGTTTGTCTGATAAAAGGCATCAGAAATTACAAATCACTTAGGGACACAATTCCATACATCAATTTTGTTTACAGATAGTTTAATTCTTTTCTCTTTAATTAATTTTTCGTATTTCTAATTTAGCATATATCTTAGTAGATAAAATCCAGCATTCATAATACTAGGTTTTTAATAATATTATTTTTTTAGCATTAAGCTAAAAAGTTATGTTGAACCAAAAATATATAAATGTTATATGTTAATTTATAACAAAAAAACAAGACAATTTTTTTTCTCTAAAATTTTTCTACGTTAACAAAAGTTTTTGATTTTATTCTAGGACGCTATCCGAACAAATTTTTATAAAGACTAAGCTATTGCTTCTAATGGCAGATGGTCTCCTTTTATGAGTATAGTTTGATTATATTGGTCGAGGTAATTTCTTCAGCAAATCGATAATATCGATAATATCGCCATTAAACATTACGCAATGACACGTGTCTATAAGTACACTCCTTTAAGTAAATTGTATTTCCTTGTACATGAACGTTCTATATGACGCAATAGAAAAATTTATAAAATAATTATTCGTAAACTTTTCCGCATCCCGGTTATCAAATTCTACATAAGTGCTTCCAATACCGTTTTAATTTTGCATGTGTCCACCAAAGATATGAGGAAGCGTATGAAAGACTGCGCTCAGTAAAAAAAATACTATATTAAAATAGAATAATAAATCTAACCTTTATAAATTAAATTAGCATATGAACGTTTTGTTCTTGAAGTGTATACATACAGGCAACGTTTTCATTCTGAGTCTATATTTGGTCTTTAAAATATGAAATACTTTCTTATCAGCCTTCATCTTCAGATTCTGAGATGTCCATTGGTACACATAACATTCTTCCGTAACCTTTGAAGCTTGTTTCAAATAATGTAGAAACTCTTTCATAGATAGATAGATAGATAGATAGATAGATAGATAGATAGATAGATAGATAGATAGATAGATAGATAGATAGATAGATAGATAGATAGATAGATAAGTAGGTAGTTAGGTAGGTGATTAGGTAGGTAGGTAGATAGATAGATCGATATATAGATAAATAGATAGATCAGACGAAAAAAAATATTTTCAAATGCTCCGGACTTTTGCAAAATAAAATCTCTTATGATTAGTTTTCATAAACGATGCAAATAATAACTGTTACGGTACAACATTTGTCCATTTATTCGGGCTGGCATTTATTAATCATATTTGTGACAAGGGAATTGCGGGAAGAAATTATCTCCGATAATGTCTTAAGGTCCTAAAATAAATGTTTGTTTAATAGCTCCAGACTCTGTCATAACCAAATTTCAGAATGGTCACATGGCTAAGCATTCGATTGTAAAGACCTAGCGACCCACAACACTTACCGCTCCATCTTGTGGAGCAGTGTTATACATAAAGGACTGTGATAAACATATTCTGAAATATATACAATATAATATAATATAATATAATATAATATAATATAATATAATATAATATAATATAATATAATATAATATAATATAATATAATATAATATAATATAATATAATATAATATAACATAACATAACATAACATAACATAACATAACATATATATATATATATATATATATATATATATATATATATATATATATATATATATATATATATATATCACATCACATCATATATCATATCATATCATATCATATCATATCATATCATATCATATCATATCATATCATATCATATCATATCATATCATACCATACCATACCTCATATCGTATCGTATCATATCATATCATATCATATCATATCATATCATATCATATCATATCATATCATATCATATCATATCATATCATATCATATCATATCATATCATATCATATCACATCACATCACATCACATCACATCACATCACATCACATCACATCACATCACATCACATCATACCATATCATATCATATCTTATCATATCATATCATATGAACAGAAAAGGAGGGGACGAGAAACAGACAAAAGACAAATAAACTGATCACAGTTGCCCATATACGCAAAACAGATTTCACCAAGGAACTGCGATATAATCAAGTGCCTCGCTGTGTCTTGTATACGTCGTATCGCTTCGAGTCAAACGATTATACACATTCCAAACTGTTTTCCTCAGTTCATCTTGTTACTTTAATATATTTAAAGTTAATGTCCCACTCGAATACAGCATTTACTGTGTGTTTGTGAAGATATGATACACTTAGGCATAAATCTCAAAGTAACAAAGAACCTTACTCCACGTTACCATTCAAGTCTGCCATTATATGACAACGTCAGGAATGAAACTTAAGATCAACGTTCAGTGTATAGGAAAGGCTATTGGCGGTATGATGAATGAGGATGTAACAAACAAATAAAAAAAATCTGATCAAATTCGGCATGTCACTTCTTTACTTCCTTGTATTTTGTGACGTCATATCAGTTTTTATTAAATACTCATTGTTTAAACGAAACGTATAATTTATCAAGGATATTTATTGCATAATGAAATCAGCATATTACACCTGTACAATGCATTCTCTGCTTATTTTGCGATATTCATACTGACAGAGAAAAGACAATTTACTTCGATTCCTAATTTGGCCGTGTCCTTTCCGAATGAATTTATGAAAGCTCTTTAAAACATTAGAATTGAACCAGTCTTCCTCAAGCAACGATATGGTATATACCAAACATTGACGTCACCTTTGCAGCATGTGTCTTGTGGAACACACACACACACACACACACACACACACACACACACATATATATATATATATATATATATATATATATATATATATATATATATATATATATATATATATATATATATATATATATATATATATATATATATAAAGAGAGAGAGAGAGAGAGAGAGAGAGAGAGAGAGAGAGAGAGAGAGAGAGAGAGAGAATATGTATAATATGTACGCTGTATCAATGATATATATAAAGTTTTCATTACATAAAAACGAGTCTTGCCCGAGTTTCATTTCAATGAAAAATATTTACAACCAGTGGTATATCATTGATACAGCATTCATACTATACATCTATTGTATTTATATCACAAATACATATATTTGCAGTTTTAATGGGGTTACTATATATTCCGGGAAACTGTGTATTGGCCGAATACACATTTCTTCACATTTCTGCTGTGTCCGCTAAAAATGTAGTTCTACAATTTGTCCTCTTGTTCACAAGCACTTATGCAAATTGATAAGTTGATTTTTTTTCCTTCTAGTTTCTATTTTCATTCACATTTATTAAATCATTATAACACACACACACACACACACACACACGCACGCACGCACGCGCGCGCTCTAATGATTTAAACATAAAATATGTTGTTTTTTTATAAAGGAAGTATAAATGGGATGGGGTTGTTATTATTCGTTTATTGCATTATGGACATGTGGTAACGTTAAAACCTTGGGAAATATCAGTGTGCAATAATGGTGTTACATCACATATATGGAAGTGCATGAGAATATTGTGTCTCAGTGACAAGTAGGACCGAACAAAATGCAAATGCTGTCAAAGACTGTGAAATGACAAATGTTGTGAGGTAAAGTTTCCACGAGTAATGAGTATGTATATGTCATGTGGGATATTGTACTGTACTAGTGGGATACTGAACGCTAAAACTGTAGTTCTCGCGCCAAAACCTAATAGGCACATTTCAGTTTCTTTTTAGGAAAAGGCATCATAATAATTGATCTCATGGTTTAAAAACTAAATTAGATCACTAGCTACTTCCTTGGCTTGCTGTGGAAAATTCCCGCGCTTCTTACGAAATGTGCCTTAAACCCGATCCTACACACGACCTTGACCGAGAGAACTTGGCCAAAAACCAAACCCCATTCATATACGATGTGTCCTCTTCGTATGACCACATGATCAAAGTTTGGTCAATAACTATTCAAACAATGCCACTAGGAGTGCAAATTTTGTACTTTTCGTCTTTGGACTTTGTTAACTGTTATAAAACGTACTCATAAATCAAATGTTAAAAAATGTCATTACTTGAAATATTGGTTCAAGGTGAATATGTCTTGTATCTACGGTATCGTGGGAGTGCTGTTACTTTCGCATAATTTAGACCTATATTATGTCAGTCACAGAGAAAATAAAAAATGTAAATCTAGTAATGCCTGTCAGTAATTTTGTTATTCGTTGCTTCATGGCATATTTTCTTCGAAGAATTAAAAGACATACTCATCGTACACTAGTGCAAATCAGACCAGAAACTTATTTTGTTAAACAAATGACAAGGAAAATGAAGAAATTAACGACAATATATTGCGCTCTCGAAAAGGAAGATTGTCGCTTTATAAACGACTAGGGAAAAATGAAGTATTGAACAATACATAATGCATGCATCTATACATCTATGGATGGATGCGAAAGAGATTGTTGGATGCAAAAGAGATGGTTGGAAAAAATCTGCGCGAGGAGTAAAGTTCCAAGTTATTTCACCTATAATAACACGGCGTGGCACCTGTGGCAACTAGATTAAAATAGAAAATCTGAAATTCAACCAAATTCATTTGTGGCGTTACAGGATGTTTCAAGTGGTCTTTATTTTCAATCAGATATTATAAATGAAATTAGGTAATAAAGAGAGAGGGATTTCTGTTAATTACATTGGCTATAAAATTTAAATACACCTCTAAATTGCAATGTACAAGCATGCCTATCAAATGAAAAAATGACATTTACTATGAAAACAAAACCATGATTAATAGGCGTGCTGTATGTTAAAAAGATAATGCCCAAAATATTTAATCCTGTTTTGGTGAAGTCATCTGATGATATCCCAGCAAACTAACAATTTTGCCATCGATCATGTCTTGCGTAAATACTACTTTATGAACTTAGTTGTCCATCATATCAGTAAAAGAAGTGCTCGCGTACTATTTAAAATATGTCGAGAAGGATCAAAATTGGTTTTTTGATTGCAATGATTCTCCAAGAGGCTGATGCACCAAGTAAAGAGAAAGTGTTCTTAGTTTGTGTAACTTCAGCAGTGTATAATCAAAATCATTTTGTCCCCTTTATCGGATGCTTACACTAGCACGACAATATATGCAGTAATATACAACTGACATTCAAATATTTGTTTGACGAATTGTGATGTATCTTTAGGGTTTGGAATTCAATTAAAAATACTTAAATCCGTCTTAATAAGAATGAAACTCGTCCTACAAAATAAATCAAATAAATTTATGGAAGAATTTTATTTTTATAAATGTTATTAGTTGAAAACTGAATTGAAATATATGCAGCCTCTTAAATTTTATTTGGACAGAATTAATAAGTGTTTTGATCAGATACATCCGATAACAAATGACAAATGGTTATCAAAACAATCTATTCTTTTTCGCACGGTCAGAGGATGAAGTTTAAATTAAATGCCTATCATTTGTGTGTACTTCGAACAAAGTATAATTGACACTTGTAGATAAATTAGTTAGAAAAAAATATTGTTGCCACGTTTATCGTTTGGAATTTCTACATGACAAATTTACTCTTGACGAAATGAAGTCAATCGAATGGATATAAAGGGTAAATCGCTATTACAATTCCTCACTCTTAACTCTTTATTATTATTATTATTATTATTATTATTATTATTATTATTATTATTATTATTATTATTATTATTACAAAACATAGAAAGTTGCAAAGTTTATTGATTCTCTTTTATTTATTTTTTTTTTGAGGGGGGCACCAGATATGTGCCACCCCAAAATCAAAATAAAAGTAAAGAGGTTTTTATGATGTTTATGTGTGTCCCCTCCCCCCCCCGCCTGATATGTTGTTGAAAGTTTTTTATTTTTCCATTTAATTCCCCATTTAATTTTTCCCATTGGGATTATATGTTTGAAAAGGGGTATTTTTTCTTTCCCTAGTGTTATTTAAGTAGGACATTACTAGATGGGAATTGACCTACCCAAATTAGTATTCCACTTTATTTTATCATTTGACCATGGCTAGTGGTCCCCTATTATCCTTGTGTTTGCTATTTGTTGGTGCTATTTGCATGTTGCTATATATAAGTCTATACTTTGTGTGTTTGTAAGGATAGCCTTTTCCGTTCAAATTTTTAGACCAGTTGTTTTACTTTTTGATAACTCTCTAAATGGGTTATCACGTAAAATCTTTGATTTAAATAAATTTTAGTTAAATTTTGAATTTTGTGTAAATTGAAGTGCATTTAATTATAGATTTAATGTACACCAATTTACTTTTTAATAATATTTAATAGTCTAGGTACGCCTGCCTTGAGTAAGGATCTGTATGAATTTATTTGATTATACAGCTCCTGACTCAGTTAGGGTCGTCCTTTATTTATTTATGTTAATTAAGCTAAGAAATGTTCCAAAAGTTTTTTTTTGTTTTTTTTGTTGTTTTTTTTTACAATTTACCCTTTAATGAGTATCATGTCTAGTGGGGATCTAGACATGAAAGAAAAAGTTTGGATATAGTATCCAGAGAAGAAGAGGTGCCTAATTTAAATTAATTTTAACTTTTAAAATTTACTGACTAAAAATAAGTATAAAATAAATATAAAACACCCTAATAGGGTGATTTTCCAAACTCTTCCATAGGCCTGCTCACTTCGCGTAGCGCCATGTGATACAGCCCCATAGCCGGGGATCGTCCTGGGCTTCGCCAATGTCGCAAATTGCGACTTTTATTCCCTTGTTGGCGACAAAAATATCCCATCTGGCGATTTTTTTGGCGACAGACTTTTTGGTTATTTAATTTGTACATACAATCATGGATTTGGACTGGATAAATTAAATGGGACAACGAAAGGAAGCCACAAACTTGACTAAGCAATTCATTGGAATCAATTAGTTACACAAACTTCCGATCCTTTGTTCGTATTGATCATCCCATCTTTACAGTGCACTGTTACATCATAATCTGATTATGCCGACATCTGGGCTGAGTACTGTATGCTGTGATACAGTCAGTCATGCTACCGTACTATACCTACAACTGACCGACTTCTGAAGACGCGAATAGAACAGAAACAATTTAATTGAATGGCTAATCCTTCTGTTTTTTTTTCCCACATATACCAATACAATAGTTTTGCTGAACCTTCATAGAAAACTGATAACCTTTGAAGTACCGACTACGGTGTATAAATAGAAACCAAACGGAAAAAATCTAAATTATAATTATATCTGTCGCCAGTGCAACATTATCATGAGCAAACGTAAGTTAGACGTTAGACGTTGCGATTTCATCATCTCAAGTTACAAAAATTAACAGCGTTTGGATTTAGTGCTATGATAGCGTCATCATTAATGTACTTTCCCCATTAAGATGGTATTTAGTATTATAATTAAATTCAATATAATGTACAACACTAATGAAGTATCTTTCATTATTTAATAAACATTTTTTTAAATAATAAAAAATAAAGAAAAACGTGTTGTATATTTGTTTATTTTTTTTTTAAATTATAGGAAATTTACCTAACCTTCATCAATGGTTCACATTTTATTAACGTCTTCGTTATATAGTCAGTAATTTGTCGTATTAAGTTTTTATTAAAGTTTCCGTCTAGGAAGAGTATTTGACGTCTGTAGTACTTGTCTACCTTCATTATTTCAATTATACGTTTGATCCTTTCTTCCTTTGTTTTGTCACACTGAGTTATCGTATGATTTTTTGTGAACGGGGCATTTCTGCATAGAGGGCAGCTAACAGGGGCCTGAATCGTTCGTCTTCTAAGTGCCACTTCGCCCGTAAGCCAGGCGTTGTGGAGGTACGTGTAGATGACACTATGTACCTTAGGAGAGTTGTTGTTAGACCAATGTCTTCAAACTGTAGCCCAAATTACATGTGGTGACAAACCGCTCAAATTTTGCATGCACGAAAAATGGCAATGACCAAGCAAACTGATAGGAAATCCACAGAAAAGATGTAGGAGCGGTCTGCTTGGAGCAGAAGTAGATAAAGATAACTATGACAAAAAATTAAGAAGAAATTAAGAAGAAAAAGAAAAGGAATTTAAAAGAAAAGGAAAAAGGAAAAGACGAACAGAATACAGAGCGGAACTCAGAACTTAAACTACACGGAGAGAACGAGAAAAAATGGCGGAGGCGAGACGAACAATACTTGAGCTGCAATAGCATTTTAGAACAAGACGGGTTGTACGAGATGACGGTGATTATTTAGAATGTAGTTTCAGAAAGGGAACACAGCAATTAGTATTCCCAAATCTAAACAACAGTGAAATACCGAGAACAGAATCAATCCTGGTAGAATTGAAGATAAAAGACGAAGAGCTACTTTCCAAAATATATTCAATAAACTACACAAAACAGGGCTACAACTTAAGATATCGCGGAGATAAACCTGCTCTTCCATATGGAGAAATAACAGTATGTGGACACATAGCTATAATACGGTACCCGGAACCAATAATGAGAAAAATCAGGAAACAAATGGGAGAACTCCACATCACAGGAGTACCTATGGAAGTACCATTGGAAATCGTTGTCAGATGGGTAGAAGAAAAATTTGGACTCAAAGTGGGAAAATCAAGATTGGGGGTAATACCAGGTTTTAACATCTTCGATGAAACCAAAATTTTAGAAGTAGAAAGGACAAAATTACAAACAATCAAAAGAGCATGTTTTCTACACGGCTTTCTAATCACAACCGGGTACAAGGGATGCATTCACCACATAATATGTAATAAATGCGGAGAAAAAGAGCATACACCCAACAAATGCAGGAGAGAAACAAACGATATACAAACCTGTGAAAGACAAAATAATACGGAGATAAAACAAACATCAGGGAAAGACGCAAACCATATACCAATCTCGGAAGAACAGACAGTAATAAAACAAATACCAATCCTCCATCAAACCACAAGTAATATCAAGGAAAAGACAATCCAAAAGAAGAATAGTCAAAGTCAAGAAATCCAGAAAACAGTCCAACACAAACCGATCGAACAACTAAAACTTAAAGCTAATACGAGCAGCGCAACTTGCAGGGTTGAAGTGGGACAAATAATTAAGAAACCCAATGCGGATACCACGAGAGAAAGTCAGAACAAAAAAGTACAACAACCAGAACAACAAGCTAAGAGAATAAAGACAATACACATCCTAAAAGAGAACAGTGCAATAAATGAAACGGAAAACCCAGAACAAGACTTAACAGCCGAACGAATATTGGAAATGGGGAGAAAAGAGAGAAGAAAAGAAAAAAGGAGAAGACGAAGGGACGCAGACCTGTTAATGATGGAAGAAGCATTATACCATGATGAAGAGTTAGACTAAAAAAAAAAAAAAAAAAAAAAATTATTATATATTAAAGGAGGATTAGGTAAGGATAATCCCCCTTTGATTTATCTTAACAAATATATATATATATATATATATATATATATATATATATATATATATATATATATATATATATATATATATATATATATATATATATATATACATCTTCAAATATTTACTAAGCAATTAAACATAACTTTAAATACTGTACTATAGCACACATTCTAACAAAAACAGGAGGGCCTTTCTATTGATGTTCTGCAAAGTGAGTGAGTGCCCAGATATTTATTACATCTTTTATTTTATTTTTAACTTTTATACAGTTTCCCTTTTCTTCATTTACCCCAAAGAATATCCCTAGGGCTTTTACTCTGTTCTTAATCAAGTGGGGAGGTATTCCAGGTTGGTTTCCATTCCAGTTTCCTATTTTTCAAAATTTCCGTTTTCTCATGATTTATTTGTGATCCCGATGCTTTTCCAAAAGCTTCATATTCCTTTTGTAGGTGAATAAAGGAATTTGGATCGTTTATAAAGTTTGTACAATCATCAGCATGTTGTAGCATCTTGAATTCTTCTCTTAAATTTGGTATTTTGATTCCATGAATATTATTGTTATTCCTGATTTTTATACTCAGGATTTCGATCGCTACTACGTATAATAGCATTGATAGTGGGCAGCCTTGCCTCACTGATCTTTGTATTTCAAATTTATCTGTTTTTTCACCATTTACTGGTACATTTGCAGTTATTTTAATGTACATTATTCTAGTCCATTTTTGAAAATTATTTCCAAATCCAAATTTTTCCAGTACTTGTTCTAATCTGCCAAAAGCTTTTCCCTGGTCGAAAAGTACCATAGCACATTTCGAATTTGATCCATTTATAAAATCTATAATAGTCCTAATGTTAAGTATATTTTTATGTATGCTTCTACCTTTACCACCACATGTTTGATTAGTGTTTACTATCGTGTTTATCCCGTGTTTAACCCTATTCGCTACAATTCTACTCAGTATTTTGTATTCAGTGTTAAGGTGAGAGATGGGCCTCCAGTTTTTAAGTCGGTTCTGTCTCCTTTCCCTTTGTTAATGATAGTTATCAAGCCCTCCCTCACTGAGTCTGTCATTTTATCATTTTTTAAAAGCATATTATTAAATAAACATTATAAAATTGGTGCCACCTCACTTTGAAATTTCTTATAGTATTCCGCCGTGAGGCCATCTCGCCCTGGTGATTTACCTTTGCAAGTTCTTTTATTGTGGTTTGCACTTCCTCCACAGAAATAAATTCATCACACAATTATTTGTGTTCTGATGAAATCTTTTCACATTGTATTGAATTTAAGTACTATGTTATTGTCTATGTTTTGAGATGTATATAGTGTTGTATAAAAATGTTGTACTTCCTTCATAATTTCTGCTTTAGTCGTCACTTCCAACCTATTTATCATTTGAGTGTCTAGTGACTTCCTCCCCCCCCCCACAATTCCTTTTTTCTTCCCTTCTAAATAATTCCTTAGCCTGTTTGTATAAGTGGTGAAATTTACCCGCCCTTTTTTCTGTTCCATTTGTCTCCCATTCTTCTTCTTTTTTGGGGGGGAGGGTTGTCTTTCCGCTGATCTTCGCAGACCATTATGGAAAGGCCCTCCTGTTAATGTTAGGGTTTGTATGCTATATAATTGGTTTATATTTCTTGTATTGTCATTTCAAATATTATATTGGTGAGTATTATTCCTAGTATTCGTTTGTGGAAATTTTTTTCTAAACTTCCTTCTTGTTGCTCAGGTTGTTGCAGTACAATTTTGGATCAATTTTGGTCTCAATTCATCCATTCTAGATACTCATCATTGTATAAAGCTTGTTCCGCCATTAATTGCTCTTCTCTTATTCTTTTTCTTTTTTCCTTTCTTCTTACTAGCCTCTCCTTTATAAATTACTGTTCTGCTGTCATTAGTTCTTCTGGTTTCTTAATTTTCCTTGTTGTATTATTATTGTCCTGGATGTGTGTTATCTTCCCTTGTATTATTATCGTCCTGGATGTGTGTTATCTTCCCTTGTTGGTTTGTCGTTTTACTGACTTCTTCTTGTTCGGGTTGTTGCATTATTTTTCCATCCTTATTCCCAGTTTTGTTAGATATTGTCTGATTTTCTCGGGTATTAGTCTTGTTGTTTCCTTTGGGTTTCTTGTTTTGCTGGTCAGTTGCTCCCTTGGTCATATTCGCAGTTTGCAATAAACTTTGTTCTCTGCTCGTTGTTTGTTTTCCCGGGATGATAGTTGTTCGTTTTTTCGGGATAGGCGTGTCTTTCGTTTCGTATCTCTTCTTTATAATTTGCTGTTCTGCTGTCATTAGTTCCTCCTCATTCACAGTTTTAATAGGTATTGTCTGATTTTCCCGGCTTTTGATGTTAGTCTTGTTGTTTCCTTTGGGGGTTTTATTTTGCTGGTCAGTTTCTCCCTTGGTCTTATTCGAAGTTTGCGATAAACTTTATTCTCGTCTGGTTATTTGTTTTTCCGGAATGATAGTTGTTTGTTTTTCTGGGATAGGTGCATCTTTCGTTTCATCTCTATTACATTTGTTGGGCGTGTGGCTGGTTTCCCCGCATCTATTGCACTTTCTATGGTATATGCACCCCTTGTACCATGTTGTTGTTAAAAAGCCATGTAGAAAATTTGCTCTTTTGATTGTGCGGAGTTTGGATTTCTCAATTTTGAAGATTCTGGTTTCATCAAAGATACTAAATCATGGTACTACTCCAAGTTTTGATTTTTCCACTTTTATTCCAAATTTCTCTTCGAACCAGCCAACAGTGGTTTCCAGTGGTATCTCCATTGGGATTATTGATATATGGAGTTCTTCTGTTTGTTTTCTTATTCTTCTCATAATCGGTTCTGGACTTTTTATTACTGCTCTTATTCCACAAATTTGTGTTACTCCATATGGTAGCGCTGGTGTGTTACCTTTATATCTTAATTGATATCCTCCCTTTGCATAGTTGATTGAGTAGATTTTGGAAATTATATCTTCATCATTGATTTTTAAAGCTACCAAAACTGCTGATTTTCCAGGTATTCTACCATCATACAAACCTTGAAATTCAATCAGTTGTGTGCCTATCTTTATTTCTTGTCTCCCATTCTTCTAGCTTTTCTAATTGTTTGGAGTAGCTCTCCTTTAGAGTTTAGTAATTCTCCAGCATTAAAATTAAATTGGTCAGATATTTATCTTGAAAACATTTTTGTAGTGTGTTGAAAGGGGGACACCAACATAATCCCCTAATTGGAAAGGGGATATCAAAATAATCCCCTAAATGGAATAGGGATACCAAAATAATCCCCTAATGGAAAGGGGATACCAAAATAATCCAGGATCTCGAAAGGAAAGAGGATACTGAAACAATCCCCTTAACAAAACAACAAGTGACATCAATGTTATTTTTATTTTGAAATGAAGTAATTCGCACCCATGATACGAACTAATTGAAACTTGTATGATAATTACATTCAATCAAGCAGACACTTCCTGTTTCTCACCTTTATTTAAACAGCAAATAACCAATGCTGTCGCAAATAAACATGATGGTTTCGAAAAACAAATTCTAATATAATTAATTCGCAAACGGTTTATAATTAAACATGCAGGAAAAAACCACATGTTGGCAGTTAGACCTGATGTTCTAGGAAAAACAGTTTTCCGGCACGCCTGATCTCAACCGTCCAATAAAAAATGTTATCCCATTGGATTAATTTTAATCTTTATATCCAGCTTTTTTTTTACATTGAAAGTATTAGTTCTATCCGATAAGAAATATGAAAAGCGCTAATAAAAAAAATACTGGAAATAAACGAAAACTTTAAAGTGACATCTTTTATTTACTTTGTAGGACTTCCTTGTGTGTCGAATATTTTTGTGCTCAGTTTATACTCATGCTAGATGACCGCTTCGGTGGCCTAAGTGATTAGAACAGCCTCGGTGGCCTTAGTAGTTAGAACCGCTCAGGTGGCTTAAATGGTTAGTATCTGCTTCAGATGCGGAAGGTCGCGGGTTCGAACCCCGGCTGAGTTTTGAAAGAGGTTAGTGTTGGGACTAATCAGTCTGGTGACAGGAAAATGCAACGGGGTAGGAACATGTTGCTACATGTCATCGGCAGGACGCCCAAGTGAAAGACATCACTATAAACTGCCACACTGCAGACGTCATAGATATATGACTTAAAACATTGTTAAAATCTACGTAAAAAACACACACACGCACACAGTCTGCACCTGGTCTAATAGGTAGCTGCATTAAAAATCTGAACATACTTTCATATGTTCCGCCTGTTACTTGTATGTTGTAAATATCAATGCCCAAAGAAAAAGCCTCTATTGTGTTTGTAATGTTAAAATGACGACGTAAGTTCGTAATCGTTAGGCATTTACAATATTAGATATTATTTTGATTTTAAGGGGGAAGAGAATGACATTCCTTATAACCATGAATATCAACTAAATATCAATAAAATATGTATTGTTGTCTTTTCCTTGAATAAGATTTTGATTGTATTAGCACCACGCCTGGTGTGTGAATTGTTTTAGTTAACAAATGAATGACTATTTTAATGAAATTATATGTTAATTACATTCAAATCACCCTTGTTTTGTCAAGTGCAGTGATTGCTATTCCATTCTTTTTATGGCTGATCCGGTGACCTAAGTGGTTAGAACGTTCGCACCAAATGCGGGAGGTCACAAGTTCAAACTCTAGCCTAGTCATACTTATAAAGATGGTACTAACAGCTGCCTCGCTAGGCGCTCAGCAATAAGAGGTTAGTGACTGACTGGTCTGGTGTGAGGATAATTTGACTGGGGGACATGATGCTACTTGTCTGCGGCATGATGCCCCGGTGTTAGACATCATTATAAACTGCCACACTGCAGACAGCGTAACGATAAGACTGTAAAATTGTTAAAGCTACGTTAAAAATCCAAACAAACACACACATGTGCATGCACACTATGCCCTTTGTTCACTTCATTGAAATAAACGGATTTATAATTAGAAAACTATTTTAAGCCGGCTGCAATGTTCAAATAGTAGTTTATTTGCCCCCACCCCACCCCACCCCAACCCACCCCACCCCATGTCTCTACATAGATAATAGCGATATATTTCAGGAAATATCTTCCAAATGATTTAAATGTGCAATATACAACTACTGTTCTTGTTTGGAGGACGATGTGGCTAATTATTGGACAGTTTGCTATTTCATCTCAAAACAAAGGCACGAGTTGTTATTTTATCTAGGAAATCAACATTATATAGGTAAAAGGAAAGTACAGTCATGTGGATTTACAGAAATCAACATTATACAGGTAAAAGGAAAGTACAGGCATGTGGATTTACGGAAATCAACATTATACAGGTAAAAGGAGAGTACAGTCATGTGGATTTACGGAAATGAACATTATACAGGTTAAAGGAGAGTACAGTCATGTGGATTTACGGAAATGAACATTATACAGGTAAAAGGAGAGTACAGTTATGTGGATTTACGGAAATCAACATTATACAGGTAAAAGAAGAGTACAGTCATGTGGATTTACGGAAATCAACATTACACAGGTAAAAGGAGTACAGTTATGTGGATTTACGGAAATCAACATTATACAGGTAAAAGGAAAGTACAGTCATGTGTATTTACAGTTTATGTGTATACTTTATTGTGAGTGGCAAAGTATGAAAATAGCTTATTTACTTTTTAAATTATGATCATATGGGGAAGATATGGATTCTAAAATGAAGTTAATCTAGAGTTATAGGATAACGCAAGAAATATCATGAATAAAAGGATATTACGACGAGTAAATTCACCTTTAAGTACATGAAAAAAATCCGAAAGCAATCCGAGCAACAGTGGAAATGCAGGATCATATCACCATTATGTGACAGTAAATAATATTGACACGTTACGTTAAGGGTTACATAAAGATACCTAAAATAGATATTTTTCGAGAAATAAAGCATAACTCTAACAACACGTTCTCGAATATAAACTAGTACAATAAAGGCTTTTGAATCAATGTAAACTATATTTTTTGAGGCAATGCTATGATTTATGTTGTGGAAAATACCACACTCGTAACGGGGGTGGGGGTGGGGGTGGGTGGAGGGACTAATTATGCGTATATATGTCAAGAGAGATGCACATATTTCACTTGAGTCTGTGAAAATCAAATTTATAACATTCAATCTACATTTGTCGATATGCGTATAGACAGCGACTTCTCACCAAGTACCGAGATTAGAAATACATCCAACTTAGAGTCAATCATCTTTTTCTGCACAATTTATTATTCATATGCAAACTGTTAAATGCAAAAGGATATATTCTATGACATCTTCGCGCTGACGTGTGTGTGCCGCGCCTCGAAGTAGTGCTGCTTGAATTTCATGTTAGTGGACTTTTGCAGACACATATGTAATGCTTCCATGAAACAAGATTCCAGGAGTAGGCCATAGTAACTTCGTGGGACCAGACAAAAATTCCCCCAATACTGACGTTTTGGGGATATATATATATATATGTATATGTATATGTATATGTATATGTATATGTATATGTATATGTATATGGATATATATATGTATATGTATCTGTATGTATATGTACATGTATATATATATATATATGTATATGTATATATATGTATATGTATATATATATATATATATATATATATATATATATATATATATATATATATATATATATATATATATATATATATATATATATATATATATATATATATATATATATATATCTGGAGATTGAGGGTCAAGTGTAGAACGGAGTGTTTCGAAATTGCTAATCAGATCTGACTGGTTCATATAAGTAAACGTTTGTCACTCGGTATGTTTATGAGGTTTTTTTTCATTCCTCAGGCTGTTGCTTTTCTTTATAAGCATTAAGTTTGCGCCAACCTTCTGTTGAACAAGCAAAATGCGGGCTTGCAGAGCAAGATCAGACTACCAACTTTATGCAAAGCTTGGGGGGAGGGGTGTCATCAAGCCAATTTAATGTCGGGTTACAAGAATATTGCGCCCATCACTACATATGATTCAAAGGCAAAGTCAACGAGCAGTTGTAATAGCCATTCATTTTTGAACATGCTACAAATGCTAAATGATCCTTCTTCCCTGCACATTCCAATATGACAGAGACAAAAAATAAACTAGCCATGTCAAAAGACAAAATTTTCTGAATCTATGTACTGCATGCAGTACGTAACTATAGGCAAGGTTGTAAAATATGGTTGTGTACTGCAGCACGTAACAATGGTCACGGCTGTAAAACAGGACTATGTATTGCAGCACGCAACCACAGGCATTGCTGTAAATTATGGTTATTTTAATACAGCTGTATGTAACAATAGCCACTGTAGGTAAAAGTAATTAATGGCTACACAAATAATTCGACCTAATAAGTTTCCATTAATTTTGTTTTGATAGGGAGTCTCTGTCGCGGTCTTTTGAAAGTTAAGGTTAATATCGACGTTGTTGGAAAGATGAACACAAATATTTCAATAAATGTCATCATACAAGATCATAAATTACCTAATCCATGTACTTTTGTTTTTATTTCGGAACAGTGCTTTGATCAATGTCATTGAAAGGACACACTCATGACTAGTAAGCATATTTCTGTATTTCGCAAGACAGGCGCGTGCAGCTCCTTTGCATTTATGTCTTTCAAATTGACAGTCTTGAAATCTAATCTGCATTTTCTATACTTAAAGAGGAATGTAGTTCTTTTCATGAGCTGTCAATTAATTCAAATCTCTACTCTGAGAAGAATGAATCGTGCCAAATAATTTAATGAATCGCCTTAGATTTGTATCCAGATGTTGTATGATATATTTAACATCAACTATTGCCTGGAATGTTGCACATCTTGGCGCTTGCGTTGATTAGCTTTTATTTGTTGAATACTTTGAAATATAAAAACACGACAAATGTTGTCAATTGTAAGTCTCTATAGTTAAAACAGAACGTACGATGAAAGATCGGTGGAACATAGTGAAAATCAAATTTGAGCGAAAATGTGGCCGTAGCCACCACATAAACACTTCTTATTCTACAGTCCCAGAAAAAGATCACTAAATTATGTTCTTTGCTAATTATCAAGGAAAGAGCTGCTTCAGAAAGATGACGTTTTAGGTAATTAGACTGTTGATCGTAATATATGTTAATGGCGTTCGGATTTAAAATCTGTGATATAGTCTCTCGAAAGGCGAATTGTCATTCTAAGACACACGATATATTCAAACAGAATATAATTGTCCCTATACAAGTTTCATGTTTTAGGATGTATTAGTTGTAAATATCCATGTGTGTTGTCTCTCTGTACAGAACCGTACTTGTTTATTTGAATTTTAATTGAATAACGTCATTTGCGCACTAGGATCTTTTTTCTCTTGGACAGCCGTTCAGGCGAGGCGGCCTTTCATAATGGGGGTGCTTATTACATAAAAAAAATAATTTATTTGTTAGCTTGAAATTGTACAGACAATTCTTCCTCAATTTTGACCTTACATTCCTGTCTTCTCAAACCTATTTACATAAATTCATTGGACATTTGTCTCAGTCGACCTATAAGATGGTCGTAATCGCCCATTGTATTTACCTTTTCTTTTACATATTTAAATAACAGGAATAATAACCATATCTACACCTTGGCGGATCTAACAGATATTTCACTGACTCGGGTTTGGGGATTTCATTGGAATCGGTCAATCGAAATCATATTGTTTAGATGTGAAACTCTTCCTACATGACCGAGGGTCACGTTGTTAGGATAATAACCAAATTGCAACATGTATATGCTAGACCATGAGGCTAATAATTTCGCGCCGTAAATGTGCATGAAGGTCAATTCTGCGAACAATGAAACATCAAACGAGTTATTTGACATGGCCATAAAACTCTTGAAGTTTTCCAAGCCAGTTACATCATGTTTATGTAAAGAATTAATATTGTAATTCACTATTTGGTTACTTCATATTAACCTCGTGCATTTATTCATGTGATATTCTAGATTTGTAAATGTTGAATTGAATTATAACTTAGTATAATGGTTGCAGTGTACAACATTAGTTAATAGGGATTTGCCTATTTGTGTATACTTTGTAAGTGTATCATGTGTAAGGATATATCAGAGCATGGATATGTGTATATCTATATATACAGTGTACACATATCATAGATAATGGCTATTTCGATGTGCACGAATGTGTGACCGAAGAATGTAATGGCTTATATGATAATATTATTGTTTATTGTGAGTTTAGATAGCACGGGGGAATATGCTATGATAAGTCCTTGTATGTTCGTACAGGAAGCTTTTATGGACCAGATGAACTGTAGGAGACAGAGGGAATATGCTATGATAAGGTCCTTGTATGTTCGTATAGGAAGCTTTTATGGACCAGATGAACTGTAGGAGACAGAGGGAAATACCCTAGTGCAGTTGGTCCCGAGTCTTTGGAAGACAAAGAAAAAGGAAGAACGGAGGCAGAAGTTGCACTGGAGGGAACTGGAGTACCAGTCCAGAGAAGCATAATACAGATGAGTAGGAACACAGGACAGGTGAAAAATCTATCACATTAGGTCAGATGATGAAAACGGCCGTCACTTGGTCGAGTGAAAGACGAGTGATAGGGTTGTAAATCTGAATTTTATTTGAGTACAGACTGTTGTTGAATGATATTAAATTGTTGTATATTTGAATGTCACATTTTGTGTATTTGTTCATATAAGTGTAGGCATTGATGACTGGGGGCTCGGAGCTTTGCATCTCTCTATCAAAACTTCAATTTCTGACAAAAACGAGCCCGTTTGGGTCTTCTTTAATAACTTACAATAATATTGGGAGCACCCACCTAGACCTAATTAACGAGAAACCTTCACACCGACACAATGGAACACACAACCGGAATGGACTTATAAACAAGCAATTTTCAACTGCCGTTCCGTGTTTGTACAAATACATCATTTTCATCCAAATACACAAGTAATGGCTTCTCTTTGGTACATAATCATACTTCGAGGTTAAACTTACAGATTATCCTTGTGAAGTCAGTTGCCTCCACCATTTTATTCGTACGTACAATACACCGCTGTTACACACTATTGGTTAGTTGGCACTAGATACTAAGGAAGACAATTCATGAGCCTCAATAAATGTCGGTAGAACAGAGAACTGAAATTGAACTTATTTTCAAGAATTTTACAAGATTGCTACAACAGAAATATCAACAGTCTTTGCAGTTTAAGCAAGTGAAGGCAGAGAGAAAAACAGAGAGCAGACAAAGATAATTAAATTAAATATAAACAGCTATCATTATGTTCTTGCTAAATAATCCAGTATTTTCTTCCGCTGCCATTTTCAATATAAAAAATAGTATAGCTATTTATGGGGTTCCCCCATCGCACCCTTTAATGCCGTACACTATTAGAAGGATTCGTCCTTACATAACTATGACATACAATCCTACTTCTTATTATCTAAGAACACTGTATTTATGTACTTTGTCCTAGCGTGTGCTAAATATATCAATATTATAATTTATGCCAAAGTGATTGATTGTAAATAGGTACTTTTGCTCAGTGGAAAGATCGGGATGAGGTTCTTGCTTAGAAATTCTTGGCCTTTGTCCATGACTTCAGGATGACAACACATTATATGGAATATACGCGTTATCATAAGAGCTCGCATTTAACCATAGAGCATGGTTTTACTACACAGATGCTATGTATACTGTAGATTTACCTTGTATACCGATCAAATGACGATATAGCGTATACCTTTAGAGAAGGACATCATCTAGTTGAGAAAAAAGTTAAAAGACAAGATCACACGGCAAAACAAAAGGGATGGGAATATTGAACGGGGGAAAACTGATGCGTTTTTATTTAATCTCTAGTTCTAGCATTATGTCCTCTTTCTCCCTGTGTATCTATATATATGTCTGTCTGTCTCATTCTCAAATATGAGGTCATTTTCTGGTCCCCATATAAGGATGGTATTTAACAATGGAGTGATTAGTCTACGTGTTCGTAGGCATAATAGTATCCATTTGTCCGAGCCGTCACTGAAATTGATCGACCAATATGACTTTGCCACTCTGATCGTGGATGGGTAGCGATAAGCGAGGCGATTTCGTTTCTGCAGTTAGATTTAAAAAAAAAAAATGAAAATGAAAATACTCACGCTTTTTTTTTTTTTTCTTCTTCTTCTTCTTCTTCTTCTTCTTCTTCTTCTTCTTCTTCTTCTTCTTGTTTTGTTGTCATCGAATGCATCATAATTATCATATCATCATCCTAATGACAAAATATAAAACTCGATCAGTTTGTCTAACCTAGACAATCTTCGGAGTGATTTTTTCATAACATCAAGATTGTCTGCCGTTGAATAGAAAGTAGTTACAAATATTTTGATGACGCATATCAAAAACGATAATTCAAATCTTAACCATTTAAGCCAAAGATTATTTAAACGTACCAGTTCATTCTCGGTACTATATAGGATCTATCAGAATACATTTAAAGAGTACAACTCAACTGACATGCAAAAAAAATATTTAAAAATCTGAACGAATCATCTTAGGTAAGATTTAAATGATAGGCAAGACATTAATCTAGATAATGACACATTGACAACCTTAATCATTATATGGACCGATCATAATGGGGGTGGGGGACTCTTTTAAACGAATTTCTGACTCTCATATAATTCTCGAGTTAAAACAAAAGAATATTCCGGCTCAAAAGAAATTCCCAAACCCTCACTCCCGACCCCTCCGCCCGTTAATTCAGTGTTCGCTCCTTACGTTTTCCTTTGAAATACTAGGAGCACCATAGTTTTCAGGTTTCAACTCTTTCAATAAATAACGGTTTCAGGTATTCAGCTATAATGCCAATTATTTATATGAAGCGTGTAATTTGACAAAGAAAACCAGAAACTGGACAACGGAAATAAGCATGAATATAAAATAACACTTACTACTTTAAAAAGCAAACAGAAAGCTTCAAGTGTGCATCGAACAACCGGGTTATGGAGTACTTATAAGTAAACAAATGAAATATTAGTCCTATCTGGCCAACTGTTTTGTGGTCAATTGTGATCAAATTATTTATTTATGTGCCACAAATATTCCTACTTTATTCGACAAATCTCACTGATTTTCATGTCGAACAAAAATGTTGACATCTCAAAAACATTGCGTAGAATCTGTTCAGCATCGTTTAGTTTTATACCAGATGCTTTTAAGACCCCATAATTAACTTAGAAATGTCTTTCTTACATATAAACGTTTTTCATAGCAGCATAAACCTGTATTTAATGCAAGATAATTCCTGCGAACTATACGCCCACTTGGAAATTACGGAGGGTTGGTCTCTTGGGCTTTCGCGTAGAACCTTTTGTAGCCAATCAAGCTGTTTTCGTTTGGAACTAATGGATAAAATAATCTCAGGCTAGAGAGATTTACAGACATCCAACTGATCTAGCTCGTCCGTCTCTGTGAAGAGATAGGTAACAATGCTTGTGTCGTTTGGAACAAGCTCCTGTGACTTTCGCTACGGTGCCTTGCATTCTGTTTGATAAACACTACGCCGCTCTTCAGATATTTTTGGACCACATCCTGTTCTTGCCCCTTTTTTGTGTTCATGAACGTAATCTCAACCTCTGGTATAGGTCTTCCCTTTTTGGTACGACGCCTTAAGTATAGACATCAACATGTTTATATTCCTGTGTCAGTTACGCGCTAACTAGCAGAGTCTCAACCCTTTGTTTCTTGTTGGGTTTTTTTCCTACGCTGTTCCATACATGCAATATGACTGCACTTCCATTCCCTTTCGGCATTGTTAAACATGTCTCATCTCACACACCATGTGCTAAGAAACAATTTTCAAAGTCGTTAAAAAGTGCGACCATGCTTGGGCCAGGCACATGTATTTATTGACAGAAACAGTGCAGTAATGTAACCATTATTCTGAACAGTGTAATAACTTTTATCTATTTTGCTCCATGACATCAGATGGGAGTTTACGATATTTTGAAATAAGTCAAACCTTGGTTTTGTGTCAACACCGAAGTAAGAGTGGGAGAAGACGCCGTTTCCCTCTTATTCAAGACTGGGTCTGTAAGTAGGCCATACAAGCCTCTTCCTCTTCTCTGATCCGATGTCTAATTCATGTTGGAACTTGGATAACAGATTTCAAAGCAGAACCAGATCTTGATTGTAACAATCTTATGCTTTGTGGGCCAAATAAAAAATATAGACTTTGTTGACCAAAATGTCGCTGACTCCAATAAGTAAGCCTTAAGCAAAGTAAATTTCATCCAGAATAGGACATAGAAAGACCTGCAGTTTGTTGTTTTACAAAGTGTGAGAACTCTGTCGGGATCAAACAGGCCATTTACTAGATAATAGTGCGTCCCTTTAAAAAGTTCTGAATTATACAGATAAGATAAATAGGCCCGTTATAAGGCAGTATTTAGTCTACTTAAACAATCGTCAGAATTAATATAATCGTAGCTATTATTAGCATTAAGCTCTTTGCGAAACCTAATCTTACATGTTATAACACTATATCGGCGATATATTTTAGACAGAGAGTTAAAAGCTAATGACCTTGCAATGAAAAAAATTTATTCAACATTGAATTTATACAACTTATAAAGTGCAAAATGTCCACGTGTCTAACCATAATGGCAAAGGCATTCTTGTAAGTCAGACACTCTTAAAACACGTTGACATTCTATAACAATTACATGATCAAACTTCTTAAGTACATGCGTTTTTCAAACCGATGACTTCTCTATAAGCATTATAGGATTCCTAGCTACAAGCAAGATTTGCTTACATCTGAAAATCAAGAGTTTGTCAACGCTATGCACATACAACAAACATAGACAAGTTTACGCTTTGCAACAACATATATGAACCCATTTTTAGAAACAGTTGTGCTAAGTTTGAAAATACTTACAAGATATGTAATAGACTGACATCAGTAAGTCATTAAAATTCACAAAGCAATTGAGTCACGTGTTTGGAGAAAATATGTTGCTGGTAACATATAGACGTATGTAGGGATAATATCCAAAATGGTATGTCAAATCGTCAGATAACAGAGTCGCTTATTTAGTAGTTATGGCGCACAACTCCCGAAACAAGATTTATTTTAGAACTAATTTAATTTCGATTAAACATACAGCTATTAAAGATCGATGGGGTTTATGGATTCTTCAATTAGTAGGCGGATCAATACATTTTTCATAAAAGGAACATCTGCATCAAAAGGCACAAAGATTAGCGTGGCTACATCACGGACAGTGTGAAATTCACAAATGGGAAGAGGTTTTAAATATAATAATAATATTATTATTATTATTATTATTATTATTATTATTATTATTATTATTATTATTATTATTATTATTTAACCTCTGTTCTGACGGGCTTGTTCGGTGGGTCGTTACAAATGCCGGATCAAATAGACCGACGCGTGTTTAACGTACATATCGTTTCTGATGCCGTTTTAGCTCGATCAGTAATAGCATTACCTATGGCAGTTTATGGGAGATGCAGAGGGCATGAGGAATAGGTCACAATAATTTTATACCCATATAAAAGTTTCCCATAATTGTTTTATAATATAAAAAAGAAACTTTAAGCATATGTTTTATCAATTTATTTTTTTTGTAGTGGATAAAACTCAGCGCAACTCGGGGGAAAAACAGGTGGATGCTCATGAGATTTTATATAAACTCCATAAATTCTTCTAGTGTACAGACCGCCCCAGATGCTGGAGGTAGCGGATCTGAACCCCGATCGAGTCATACCAAAGACTTATAATAATGGTACTAACAGCTCGGCATTACGAGGTTTTTGTTTGGATTGGTTGGCCTGGTGTCAGGATAATGTGACTGGATGGAACATCATGTGGCATGATGCCCCAATACTAGACATCACTATAGACTGCCACTCTGCAGACATTGTAGCGATATGACTGAAAAATTGTTAAAGCTACGTTAAAAATGCAAATAACATACAAACATACCTGATATCTGATACTTGTATTCAGCAAACCAATATTCAACTGTTCTTGTCCTCTTTAAAAATGGGTTTCTACGACTACATGAAATTGACAGGAAAATAATATATTTTCGACAACAAAGCTCAGTAGATTAGATGATTTTTATTTATTTATTTATTTATTTATTTATTTATTTATTTATTTATTTATTTATTTATTATTGTTGTTGTTGTTTATGATATCATTGCTGCTGTTTTATTATTATTATTATTATTATTATTATTATTATTATTATTATTATTATTATTAGCATTATCATCATCGATTTTTTGCCATTATCATTATTAGTAACATAAGCATTATTATTATCAGCAGCAGCAGCAGTAGTAGTAGTATTTGTATTCGTAGTAATAGTAGTAGTAGAAGTAGTAGTACCAAATGATTCAACCCAATTACTACCCAAAGCAGATTATATTTATCAACCAAAGATATCTCGTGAGATCTGTTTCCAAAGCCAATTTAGTTTAATCCATAAAAGACCATTTTAATAATAGACATAATAATGTATATATTCTTATGTATGGCGCCGCACGCACATATGGTTACCTTTGTTTGTTCACGTGCATTGCATGTTGACACGCCTCTGGTTAGTGTCTTTTTGGCTTCAGTATATTCTCTTCTTGACATTGGACTCCAGAAATTAACGGAGGGTGTCTGCCTGTTTTGTCATCTGACATTAGTGATATACCTTGACATACATAGTTATGAGAATTCTTTCGTAAAACGATATGTGCTGTCAGTCATAAATCAACGCTTAACACATAATGTAAACTAATTTATGTTGTTGGGTACTGAGAAAATACTACGTCAACCATTCCCATAATCAACATTGAATTTATCTTTGCCAAATCTTAAAGTACAAATTTGTCTGTTATAAAGAGACTAAAATCTTGTCAGCGTTCCGTTACCTACCTTGGTCAACATTGTTCATATTTGGCTCCTATTATATAGATGCATTGAATAAAATAGTAATGCACTATGAATTAAGGTTATTCAAGGATTATTTATCCTACCCACGGTTTGGGGACCCACGGTTCTCGCAAACTCAAACATAACGATGCATGAACAACTTAGACTCGTGTAATCTTGAACCTATTATAGCAAAATATTTTACCAATTTTAAATATTATGTCATAAAGTCAAGAGGAACTAAATAGCATTTATTGATGAATGCACCGGTATGATGTACATTTTGTGACGAACACATTTTTGTGTAAAAGTTAAAATATATGACCAGTTTATGTTGGACGGAACACAAAACGATCTCTGGAGATTTGGCAATGTGGATTTCTGGTAAAACGAATTAGCGACTTCTTGTAATTAGACAGGAGGAAACTTGAGACTCCGATCCAGAACGTTAAAGGTACAAAACAATTGAATTTCTGACACAATGACACACCTGGTTTCACCAAAACATACGAAACTGATTTCAACACAGGACCAGGTTAGTGAATATATGCGTTTCGGCTTAATTTGACTTGTTTTGATTACCAAATCTGACCATCAACTACTTGAAATTTTATTCACGGGAATTCTCTATTCACTTAGGGGTCATTCTGTTCGAAAACTGACCTTCACAAAAACCCATTAGATCTCATAACCAGCCGTGATCAAACAAAATCATAACCAACTAGTTTTGTAAACCTTAACAAAAAATTAATTATTAAAGTAATAAATGAACAACGTAAGAGACCCAAATTAGTCCTTTTACATGTTTATGAAAAGTCCCTTATAGTTTTGAATACCAGAAATTAATTGGTCCTCCAAGAACCATGACTTCGTCCAGATGGCGTTGTCAAGAATTCTCCAAAATAATATTACTGACCATCTAATTAGCACTTTTTATCACCACTAAACAGTCGAAACAAATGTTTTCTCAAAAGAAATATCATAAAATACCTCTGCAAACTTCCAATAGGAACACTAATAAAAGTGTTAATGACTCTGTGTGTGTGTCAGGAATTGGAATCAACATGAATGCTTAATTTCATCTTATGTACACCGTATATCGCGACTGTAGTTCGCAATAGACCCCATGTGACAACATACACTATTGATTTGTGACATATTAAGTAAATTTAGATGACTCCGAGCAACCAATAGAAATCCATACAATTCTTCATGAAACTTACCGGTATATATGAGAAAATATGCCACAGGCGCCATTTCAAATCTTATTAATATGATTATTACTAACTGTCAACACGTACCTAAGCAGCTGTTTATAGATCATCCGTACATGTTATCTGAGCTTTAACAGAGCGAAATTACGCACACAGCTTATAAAAAGAATATTATATACAGTTTACAATCATAATTAAAAATTATGAAAATTAAATAAAATCATATACAAGAAGTTACATATACATAACATAGCATGTTTCAGATTCTTAAATAAGATTCTATTATGCCGAGGTTTTTCACTGGTTTGACAAGTGCGATATTGCGACGTTATCCGCATTTAGCCGAATCCAGCATTCACTTGAGCATCTTCAATTGTATTAACAAAGGTCACTTTGAAAATATTTGCTACATGATCTAGATACAAAGTTTCTGTGCATCAACCATACATATTTTAATGTCTGTGAACACTAATTTGAGAAATGAGAATGAATTCTCGCACTAACAGCCCTTGGAACATCCTCGCCTATTTTCGTTGCGAATCGAATAACTTCAACTCTTGAAAGAGACTCGGAAGTGGTCGTAGTGATTCATAATTCCCAACACGGTAAGTTTTGGGCAGACAAACCAACCGGCTATATGTTTGTAAAACATAGTCTTAATACTATCAAAGATCTTGAAAAAAAAATTGGACGACGTTGAAGCATTCAATGAAATACTTGTTATAGTTTGTATTGTTATTCCAGCAACAATGTATCGAAACAGATATTAGAGATGACACGTAGTCTATTAATGGTGATGTCAATTAAGTTGTATGACGTACAAACAATCACGAGCTTGAGGAAAACTCGGAATGCCCAAGTTTGCATCATTTTATTTCCCGGCTGAGGACGTTCCCATTCACCTATCACCTCTGGTCCGCAAACGTTTCTATACAGCACAACGAATATCATTCATGGAATCATTGCATGCACAAATATTCAGAAAGTTCGTTCCAAATATCTACAAGCGTTTCTGTTCTACACAAATATTAAGAACCTGCGACAGTTTTATTTAGTGAAAACGTCAGCACTGAATATCGGATACTGGATTTACAAAAGCAACCTTAGCAGACACTGAGAATACATTAACAATTCCGAACGTTTGAAGAGCTCGCGTGGAAGTTAAACTGTAACTGCCATTATATTATAATATCAGATTAAGGCTTTTATAAAAAGTTATTAGTGATTAGCTTCAGATTTATTGTTAATTTTCTGAAGCTCACTTTGCCAAAATGTCTACATATGGGGACAAAATTATAATTAGTAAAGATCATTGACAACGGACCAAAACTTACCATTCGTATATCCTTTACTTTTTTATTCAAGGAAAATCTCATGAAAAGATTGCAAGACAGATAAAAGTACAACAGAATGTCTACAAATCCTGTGTGTAATCGATTTGCAAACTTGCTCACACCTGGAATTAAACGAAATAGACTAGAAAAAGACAGCCATGCACAAATAAAATTATCTTTTGCATCCGACACGTTTTCTATTAAATAATTTTGTACATTTGCATAAAAACGTATAATTACTACTATAACAATGAAATATCCAAGATTTGATGTGCGTTTGCAGAAATTTACATAAAACAACAGATGTCGTTATGGCTCATGTATTTTTAGGTCAAATACAAATATTTTCCAGCATCCGCAACAAGTTAGGTGTACTGTATGTGTTTCTTCTGAGGTACTATGTTTGAAAGCTTTGTTTTTTCTCTTTGTGTTACTTGGTTGTTTTTGCTGACTTTGTAGATTTTCACTCCCCTCGTCTCTTGTTCAGATTTTTTTTTTGCTTTCTTATGCAGTTTTATTATAGGCGTGTTTATTATGCAGTGTTATTATAAGCGTGTTTCTATATGCAGTAGGGTCTATGGGAAATGTAACATGGGGCAAAACCTTGGGGTTGTATAGGGTCAATGGAAGTATCAGTCAAAAAGTTGTTCCGGCACTATGGGGTCAATGGGAATTTAACATGTGTGGGCATGTATATGGACAATGGGAACTTAACATGGAAATGGCACCTGGGCAATTGAAGATGTGTGACGTCACGGTGTGTATTGGGTCAAAACTATTTATTGGGTAAAATGTATTCATAGGGACAAAGTTTGATAGGGACACAGACATAGAGAAACAAACAAATAAACATTCAAACACAGAAGATGGAAACATACAGAAAAGAGGACTAGAATACAAAAAAATATTTAAAAAGGAGTGAACTTTTAATTTTTTCAAAGTACTTTAATAGAACCAAGAACTAATTAACTCGTAAAAAGGTTTGTTTCATGTACACATGTTTGTGTTTTAAATGAATGGTGCTTAGACCAAAGCACAGGTCAAAGATCACACACACATATATATATATATATATATATATATATATATATATATATATATATATATATATATATATATATATATATATATATATATATATATATATATATATATATATATATATATATATATATATATATATATATATATATATATATATATATATATATATATATATATATATTTGAATAACTGTTTTGTACCCATACAATAGACATTCCTATATGAGTCTCTATTCTATATGGGTGTCTTTAGAACATTATTGTCTTCTTTTCTATGTGTTTCCATCTTCTTTGTTTGAATGAGTATTTACTTGTTTCTGTATGTCTATGTTTGACTGTGATTTCCACAGACCCTAATGTATCCCCTATAACTACTATTGTTATAAAACGTGTTTCTTATGCAGTTTTATTATAAGCGTTTTTCTTATGCAGTTTTATTATTAGCGTTTTTCTTATGCAGTTTTATTATTCGCGTTTTTCTTATGCAGTTTTATTATAAGCGTTTTTCTTATGCAGTTTTATTATTAGCGTTTTTCTTATGCAGTTTTATTATAAGCGTTTTTCTTATGCAGTTTTGTTATAAGCATTTTTCTTATGCAGTTTTGTTATAAGCGTTTTTCTTATGCAGTTTTGTTATAAGCGTTTTTCTTATGCAGTTTTATTATAAGCGTTTTTCTTATGCAGTTTTGTTATAAGCGTTTTTCTTATGCAGTTTTGTTATAAGCGTTTTTCTTATGCAGTTTTGTTATAAGCGTTTTTCTTATGCAGTTTTATTATAAGCGTTTTTCTTATGCAGTTTTGTTATAAGCGTTTTTCTTATGCAGTTTTGTTATAAGCGTTTTTCTTATGCGGTTTTGTTATAAGCGTTTTTCTTATGCAGTTTTATTATAAGCGTTTTTCTTATGCAGTTTTATTATAAGCGTTTTTCTTATGCAGTTTTGTTATGCAGTTTTGTTATAAGCGTTTTTCTTATGCAGTTTTATTATAAGCGTTTTTCTTATGCAGTTTTGTTATAAGCGTTTTTCTTATGCAGTTTTGTTATAAGCGTTTTTCTTATGCAGTTTTGTTATAAGCGTTTTTCTTATGCAGTTTTATTATAAGCGTTTTTCTTATGCAGTTTTATTATAAGCGTTTTTCTTATGCAGTTTTAATATAAGCGTTTTTCTTATGCAGTTTTGTTATAAGCGTTTTTCTTATGCAGTTTTGTTATAAGCGTTTTTCTTATGCAGTTTTGTTATAAGCGTTTTTCTTATGCAGTTTTATTATAAGCGTTTTTCTTATGCAGTTTTATTATAAGCGTTTTTCTTATGCAGTTTTGTTATAAGCGTTTTTCTTATGCAGTTTTGTTATAAGCGTGTTTCTTACGTGACTTAATACAAACAAATAATAAATTCATTTTTGTGGTTCATGAATTCCAACATGCACGCGACTTTGTCTTTTTTATTTACGTCTGAAAGAGAATATATCACTTACATGTCACGTAGTGGCCCAAACTTGAAAAAAATTAATGTTCTGTTCTGTTCTAATCAGAACCAATAAAATATACAGTATAAATCATACGTTTCTTACAAAGTTTATTAGACTAATATCCCCGTTATTACAGACGCCAAACAGTGTTTTACTCAAATGATGGCCAAACAAGAAGTAAAGCTGTCTGAAATTGCAATATATTAAAGCAAAACTTTTTATATACAAAAGCTAAAAATAGACACGAGAGAAGACAGATATTGCCTACACACATATATACATAATACGTGCTTATGGAGACGATTTTAGTATTTCTTAACTATGAGAAAATTATCTTACTATTCAATTAGTTTCAATAGTAAAATGAAAAAATTAAAACTTCATGTGATAATCCAAATAATATTTATTAAACAATAAAAATAATTATTCATAAATAATATATGTTACTTAATTTCGAAATGTTGAGACTCTTAAACGTTTTGAGTGACTGTACTGTCTTGTTTTCAAAAACACTCAGGAGGTTGAAATATGTTCACACGAGTACGCTGGTTTGTGTCCAAATGTTTATATCTGTAGTATCTGACACCACGTTATTATTTCATTCATTATTTTAACGGTGGATAAAGCTCATTCAAAAAACCTACACTGAAATAAGTTTTAATATAATTAGGTAACTCCTTCATTCATCAGAAAGAGCCACCCCCCTAAGCTTTATTTACCGTTCACTTGAAAATTAGTGACGGCAATCGAGCAGAAAATGACTTAAACATAAGGGTTACGTGGAAGATTATCTGATGTCTAGCTTGAGGTCTAAAATGCCGGTTACGATTACACACGCCGACACTTGATCCGGCTAAATGGACCGATAGTGAACCTTAACATGAAGAAAGATCGTCTGATAAAAGTTATATCACCATTCAAGAGTTTATCCATTTATTAACATGAAACGCAAGCATAACCAGTTCTTCACGTCAACAGACAACCTTACATAAGCACAAATTCAAAGGAATAATTTATATTTTGGAAAGCCTTGAGATTGAAATTTGTTTAATAATTTAAACTTGTATAAATTGCCATCGTAAAGGGAAAGATTTTAATTTTATGGAGATTTGCTGTCACCGATTTAGTCTAATACAAAAGTGAATGAGTGAATGAAAATGACGTTGACGTGCATTCAAGTAATTAATCTGCTAAATTGTACGATTGATTCGTAAAACTGCAATAAACCCAGCTGATGACAAGGCTCCACTTTCTCCCAGTCATCACAAAATGCATCTCTAGCCGAGATGATCTTTCTTGCTTATGCCTCTCTTTAAACGAGTCTGGACTAAGTACCAGATGATCTTTCTTGCTTATACCTCTCTTTAAACGAGTCTGGACTAAGTACCAGACAGATGTCGAGGATTCACACCACTAACCGATATACCTACCCATATCACCGTTTAGTCAAAATCATAAACATCCATATGACTGACGTCAGCTCAAAACAATACTCTTGCAGGAGTCAGTTCGAATATGCAGACATTATTATTCCTTAACAGCGCCATCTGGTAAACAATAGATTTTGCTTGAGATGATTCTTCGCAATGATTATCTTTGATGTTAGGTAATAAACACAACGTATTGCAAATGTAATAAAAAGTATAATATACGATCAGGGGACCTATATGGTTACAAATAGAAACATCTGTCAACGAAGGAACTGGTTGTGTAGATATAATGAATTACCAACTAAACAGTATTGCATTACTGTAACATCTGAAGTCATAAATAGAGGACATAAATCATAATTCAAGTTACGAACGATTTGATTGGCGACAAATGTATCTGGGTCAAGGAGTCTAATATTTTAAGTAAAGTCTAACAAGAATGTTCCAAATTGAAAATCGCATCAAATATGATCATTTGAAATAGAAACAGATTTGCACCTAAAAGCTCAACGTACTTTTGCGAAACAAAGACAAATATTGAAATCGGTAAAGTTGCATAAATTTACATCAATGGAAGGAATCTTGTTCTTGGTAAAAGTAACAAGAATATAAAAACTTTAGCCTGTTTTGAATTACTGGCGAAATAATAATTATAAATGTAAACATTGTTTTAAATGTCATCTCATGATGACTTGAAGGAAACCAATTTTCTCTGAAAGTAGAAAATCCTCAACACAGTTTTGACGACAGCAAAAAATCCACAAAAAAGAACAGCAAAGCAAAACATGTTGTGTGTCTCCAAACTACAAAAAACTGCATCTATTAACAACAGACCCTTGGCAAGCTTTACCAGACAAAAGTGTAAAATTAATATGGTTAGAAAGATTAAACAAGTATGCAAAATATTATTTGCTTAGGTTTTCGAAATGCATTCGACAACTGGAATGAAACGACTTTTTATATTCAATGTGAAAAATCCTGACACAGTTTTGGGAAACAAAACTTTGGGTCAGTTACAACCGCAGCAATGCATAAATCATATACATACATTTCTGCCAAATGTGTCAAGGGTTTAACTTTTAGAGTGTACCCTTTAATGGCTACACTATATTTGTTTATAATAATAATAATAATAATAATAATAATAATAATAATAATAATAATAATAATGATAATAATAATAATAATATTATTATTATTATTATTATTATTATTATTATTATTATTATTATATATAATATATTATTATTATTATTATTATTATTATTATTATTATTATTATTATTATTATTATTATTATTATTATTACAAAAATGAGGACTTTGTATAGCGCCTAATCTTTAGAAGCTCTAAGCGCTTTACAGCATCTATAATGATATGAATGCAAAAAACCCAAAAACAAAAAACAAACACCATAAAATTGGAGAAGAAAAATGCTGAAAGTATTTAAGGTAGGAAACATTCTTAGGTCTGTAAGTTTGTTTATTGACAGTCTCTGTTACGTATCAATTCATTCGAAAGTAAATCTATTTGTCATGTTCCTCATGCCGAGCGTATGTTAAAATTAATTTGTATTTTTATTATTCGTTATTCACATAGCAAACGTCACTCATTTAGTTCAATTAAAAGTCATATTAGCTTTATAGTGTATTCGGATGCGTTAAACATTACTTTGTTGTCATTTGTAAAGTAAGGACGATAACGTCATAATGTGACATTTGGTCCATCCATTGTCAATGTGACAAACTCCATTCTCCCAAACGCCACTGCCAGAAAAAAGCGTTTCTGGCAAAAAAAAATTCTTGTAATAAACAAAATATATATTTTTTGTTTTTAACTGTTTAATCAAAGAGTTTTCAAAGAGTACGAGACAGATGCCGAAAATACAGAGTTTATGCCAAAAAGAATCTACTTGCATCCAAATTTCTTCCACTTAAGAGTTACTGCAAGTAATAACACCATCAAAAAGACTCTCATGAGTCCGAGGAAATGCACCATTTAATTAGTAAATATTTTATTTGTAATGACGTAATTGGTTATATATAAGTTTATAAATACAGTCTTGAAATATTGAAGACTGCCTTCTTGCTGACACTTTCACTCTTTCCTCTCTTACAACGCAGATACTACCACATATTGCAGTCTTAAAACGCAGATACTACAGATTTCTTTCTTACAACGCAGATAATACCACATATCGCTTTCTCACAACGCAGATACCGCATATTCCTTTCTTACAACGCAGATACTACAGATTTTTTGTGCTAAAACGTCACTGTTGTAGTTGAAATTGTGGTACGTTTGACTTCTGATCCTCCTCTAAGGGATCAAAGTGTTAAAAGCCAAAACCAATATCCCTTTATGTCATTGGTTCGTATATGTGTAAGATAAACTTCATATAAAATGCATCTCCACGTACAGAGGAGGGTTTCAATATATATACAATGCTAAAGTGTACAAAAATGTATAGCACATCACAGGTTTTGTTAAAATAATAGCTAACAAAATTTGCCCACGTACTTTCAGTCAGCTGTAACTATCGCACTACTCATGTAATACTCTTTCATGCTCGTACGTGGGGTCTAAATTCAGAAGCCGTAGGGAACCACAGTGCTGAAATTTCTTGCCAAGATTACGTCCCGACCGTCTCCCACTGTGTGGACATAGCGACCATAATAAACCCGGTTGTGCCAAGTGTACATATATGGTGTCCTAATATTTTGTGGGTGAGAATAACGTGTTTTTGACATATTTTTGGTTGAGGTAAAGCAGACGTAGCAGGTTGAGAAAGAAACAGAAGATATAGGATGAATTACAACTTGCATTCCTTTAAATTATTGACACCATTAGGAATGAACGGGAAAAACAACCGCTGTATTTTTCATTGCTACCCAGTAAACTTTTGCTGACACATACGTTGCACAGGATACTCGATCCAAGAGAGGCCTAACTTTGGAAATCAAAAGAGTGTAATTCAACCGGACCCGCTTGTATCTCAGTTTCTTTGCCTGATTTATTGCCTACGCTCTTTAGGACAGTAAAAAGACTGCAAACGGTGACCTATTGTACTGTTTAATTAAAAAAGTATGAACATTTTGCTTAATTGGTATCATTTTCTCGTAACAGATTCAAGAGTATTGTATTTATGGCTTTTAATTGACTATATGCCAATGTAACTAATATTCCCATTTACTATTTTCTTATTTCCTTTTGTGTACGTGTGTTGATTTCGCTTAGCAGGCGAGAAAACTTCACAACGGATTAACTAAACGTCGGTGAAATCAGTCTACTCATTACAGTCTAAATACACAAACCTTCTTAATTAAATGTTCTTTCAATATAAAACCTTATTTAAAAGACACCTGTCTATAAGAACACAGTGGTATTGTCTTAATATCTTAATATATCGGCTGGTTTCATCTTACATGAAATACGCAATTCATAAAGATTAGGTAAATCTCTTACATTTCTAAATGTGTATGGTTATCTTTTCCATTTTCGAATACCGATGGAAAGTATAGCCTCTCATGTGTGCTACATCTTGGACTTGGAATAAACCTATGACATCACAAGGAAGTAATGTATAATTAATAACATATTCAACCTTTGTCTGACTAACGTTATATACAAATTATGGAAAGATACCATTTTTAGAGTCTTAACGCTGTCATCAGGAGATGGACATGTCAGTCACCCTATTCAACATTACAATTAACAGTATGGTGAAATGTCCTAATCCAGGAACTGACGGCTAGTAATATGCCACCGAATGTTTGGATTTGCTATAAATGGTACGCTTAATACTGAAAGTCAACTATAGACGTACTTAAACAGAGGACATATATAATGAGAACAAAAAGGGGTTACAATTTTCTAAATCGAAAACTGTTTGTATCGACATAACGCCGATTACATAGAACTCACAATAACTCCAAAATATATGTTGATTGTTGTCTTTTTCCTGCTGTGAATGAGTATATGTTTTATGGCATATTTTTGACTGGAAACTAATGGTCCTCCCGTATACTAGTTACCTCTGGGGCATATGTCAAAAAGCCCTGAATTGCAAACGAGTTGTGCTAGAAAAAGATTGGAGAGCAAATCTGAAGCTCTTGCTCCGGCTATACAGTTCGTTAGTAACATCTAAACTTGACTGTGGCTCGATTATATACTATCCAGTCCGCAAGGTTTATCTAAAAATGCTTGATCCGATACACGATCAGTGGTTTGGACTTGTATGTGTGCATTTGCCACTTCCTGTTCAGAAAAACCGTGTGTTGAGGCGAACGAACTGTGGCGTATCGCAGACGAACTAAATTCACTATTGTATAAGCTGCTATCTATCTTCAAATCCAACATATGATTTAGTCTTGAGTTACAAATGCAAAACTTTGTATTTTCGAAACCTAACTCATTCCCATCTTCTGGTTGATGAATTCTACCTCACTTAAAAATAGCAAACATCAGTGTTGGCAATACTAGAAAACTATATGTTCCAAAATCAGCAAATTGGCTATTAACACCCTCAAAATTACATTTTATATTTTCCAAAATGACAAAGTCTTCGCCAAATCATCTCCAATTTCAATGAAATCAGCAACTAATATGGTACATATACACATGACACCATTGTAACACCTCATGGCACCATCTCAAGCCGGTTACTTTGGAATGCAATGACTGTCTTACATTATTCCTATTAAGCAAATGCATATGCAGTGCAAACGCCTTAATATGCGGTGCGTTTGCCATTATATAGAAAGCAAAAGCCTTTATCATCAGTGCATTTGTAATTAGATGCAGTCCATTTCTAGATGCACAGACCTTTCTATGCAGTGCAAATGTCTTTATATGTCGTGCCTTTTGCATTATAATGATGAAGTAATCTACTTCGGAAATGTTACGGATATTCCGATAAGTGCCGAAATAAAACCGAAAGAGGAGTATTTATCACATTCACCGTGAAACATGTCGTCTGCCATGCTGAAGCGCACCTTCGAAGAAAGGATCGACGTCAGTGCTATCAATATATATGGTGTCTGATTCTGATTTGATTTAAATGTGATAAGACACCATTGGTAACCGAGTACGACTAAATGATACAATTAGAAGGGCTTAATGTGACTCCGGATGCAAACATTATGGAAAGCCTATCTAATACAGGTTAATACTTGCTAATTTCCTCGGAGTTCCTCCGATTTCCCTTTCTGCAAAATAAAAACCAGACTTGTACTGACTAATTTCGCGATGGAAATTACTGAAAACCTCGAATTTAGCCCGTTAACAAACATCACTCTTTAGCATAGCCGATTAAGTTAAACTTTCTCTAACCACCAAAACTTAAACACGCCAATCCAAGCTTAAATAATCCTATATAATCAGCCTATATTGATAACTAGTTTGGAACATTTTATGGTATGACACTTATTCGAAATGGCACAAATTGTTCCCAGATTGTCTCTACTTCGATTTTTACTCTGTTTAACCCTAACGTTACCATTACCGCTTCTATATTCTATCCGTTATCCTAGCGGATCCTAATTAAATTACAGTCATGCTCTTTAATAGTGCATATCCTATCCTTCGCAGGCAGCAATTTAATTTTAACAGATACGTCAAAGTTAACTGTTACGCGTCACGCTGACCGCGACTAAATCTGAAGCGACAAAACACATACAAGATTTTTGCATCATTATAGTTTGATATACTTTTCGTTGACGTTATCATAAATGCTACTTGGTCAGTTGTCTATTTCTTTGTCGATCTTGGCATCAGAGGATATCACACATCCCAGGTAGGTGAACTGGTATAATACATTCATCTCTGTCCGGTCAATGAAGATGTTTGTTGGCCGGTACTCTTCCTTGGGTGCAGGCTGGTGAAGTACCTCAGGTATTTTTAGGTTGACCTCAAGACCAAAGAGCTGGTAAGCGTCTGAAAAGCAAGATGTTACGTGCTGTACGGTGTCTTCCATGTGGGCAACAAGGGCAGCGTCATCTGCTAAGAGAAGTATCTAATCAGTTAATAAAAGGTCTTGGCATGGGCCTGAGGTCGAAGATATTGCCATTAGAACGAAATCGCAGCCATGTTTCACGTCACTTACAATGCGGATGGTATATGACAGGTCGTTATTGTTTCTGACCTGACCAAGTCCGGATTCATGCAGTTGAATGACCATGGTGACGAACTTGGTAGACATCTCAGCCTTTCAAGGAAGTTCTAGTACAGTTCTGCTCACCGTGTCAAATGTCATCGTCAGGTCCACAAATGTGACGTATAATCCTTTGTTTAGTTCTAGACATTTCTCCTGGATCTGTATCAGTATGAACACCATGTCAGTTGTGCCCCTGTTGAAGCCACTTTGACTCTCTCGAGCATATTCTTCTACAATGGTGGGCAACACTCTAGCAAGGAGTTTGCCTGCAATGGAGAGCAAAGTTATCACACGGTAGTTTGAGCAGTCAGACTCCTCCCCCCTCCCATTTGTTTATTTTTTTATAAAAGATGATGACGATTGCCTCTAGGAGGTTTTCTGGAAGTTTCCCTTGCTGCCAGCAGCAAACGAAGAAATCTACTCTACCATATATCTGGTGGGATACCGTCGTTTCTTGCAGTCTGTCCAGTCTTAAACTGTTCTATGGTTTTTACAGTCTCTTGCAGTGCGGTTGCTTCATCGAGTCCCATTTTTGGTGGCTGTCGTGGGATGCGATCAATGGATGTACGACTAGTGATGAAGAGAGTGTGGAAGTGCTCTGACCAGCAGTTCAGGATATATTCCCCGACAGTGAGTAGCTCTTGGTCATCTGCATTCCATAGGGGGCTCTGTTTTTGGAATGAAGGACCATACAATGCTTTCAATGCTTCATAGAACCCCTTGTAGACATCAGTCTAGACTGCATGCTCTCTTGACAAACTGCCTTGACCTTAACCTTTATTTGGAGCTTCCTTCTCGGGGTACCTCCTTGTTGTATGGGCCTGGGCTTGAAGTGGAAGTAGAGCTTGCATCTGACATGACGATGATCTGTGCTGCACTCTGCACTGGTAATCAATCTGGTATGAAGGGCATCTATAAAGTCCCTCTAGCGTACTATGATGTAATCTTTTATGTGCCAGTGTTTTGATCCAGGGTGCATCCATGTCGTTTTCAGGCTGTCTTTCTGCTAAAATGCTTTGTTTGTCACGGTGAAATGGAATTCTGCGTAACATTCAAGAAGTAGGCGCCTATTGTATACTACAGACCGCCATGTTTCCCAAGAACGACTTTCCAGGCTTCTGAGTCTCGGAACACTCTAGCTTTTAAACATCCGAGGATGATTATTTTGTGACGCTCTTGAGAAGTTTGCGCAGGTCAGCGAAGAATTTATCCTTTTCAGAAGGATCTGCCTGGAGTGTTGGGTCATATATGCTCAAGAGTGTGATATGTTGTTGGTTTCCTAACGGGAGACGCATGGACATGATGCGATCGGTGTGACAGGTGAGAAGGTTATTAACTTGGTGGCATTTGAGTTATTGATCATAAAACTGATTAATCACCTCAAAGCCGTGTTTCAGTCTTTGGCTTTGCTGGCCAGTACAAGATGTATCCAGCGCTGAGTGCTCACAAACTTCAATCTTCTGAAAGGTGGACTTCGCAAAGTGCAGCAATGTCAATACCAAGGCGAGAGAGTTCGTGTGCGATTATTGCAGATCGTCGTTCTGGTATGTTACTGTCGGCTGAGTCTAGTATTGTTCTGATGTTCCAACAAGCCAGTTTTAGTCTTTTCCCACGATATGAGGCAGGTTGGGCATTTAAGATACCCGTTAACAGCGGCAGGCCAACTGGAGGGTGTAAGTATACGAGGTTGGTTGGACCACCTTTTATGGGCCCCTCTCCATGTGAAGCAAGCAGTGTGGGCACTCAGGATGCTGACGGGTGACGGTGTCGTCTTTGGATCAACAGCAGAAGTCCAAGTGCCTTGGTCACCTGCATGTAGAATTGGGACTGCAGCTTCCAGTGACATCTTTCACCTGCCGTCTTCGACCCTTTCCCATCGCTGCATGGCTTGATATAGTTTAACGTAAACAGTAGACAGTAGACAATTCCTGCATGCCTGCATAATGGTGCTTTTAGGTTTAGTGCAGTCTGCGCAAACTGGCCCCACCCATTAACACATTTTTCCACATCACAATATTTTGCACTCCTTATACATTTTGGGGAGTCTAAATTCATCTCTATTATATTGTTTTGCATCTGTTTCAAAAATATTATGGACATTCGTGTTTTAAAATTGATGGCAACAGAACAACAAACTAAAACGAAATCGCATTGAAAATACTCAAGCTATTAGATCAAGTCCCCCAATTCAATTGCATACTTAATCAAAAAAAAAAAGTAACGATAATCTTCAATTAAGTGTTCCAAGTCTTTAAACAAGCAGATATATCGTCGGCGAACAATTATCGACCTTAAATAATTTTATCAATCTGATCTAAATAATTTGAAAAGCACTTGGTCCTTCATATTCTCCGATTTTTAAAGAATTATAATCGCTTACATAAATCACATACAGGCTTCAGAGAAAAAAATATTTATAACAAATGGTCTTTACAAAGTTGCCCAATACATAGGTATCATATTTGGCGGTAGAATAAGCGGATGAATATAGATTTGTAACATGCGCTTGATTTACTAGATCACAAAATATTGATCAAATAAACTCAAGATAAACAATCTTTGATTATTCGCTTATTTGGCTTGATTCTTACCCAACAAGATGGTACAGTGTGTTACAAAGGCCAATGTTAGAACTTCGTTACAAATCGTCAAAAGTGGGTTACCTCTGGCACTTTTCTTGGCCATTTGCTTTTTCCCATTTCATTCATGATTTACCTCTTGAGGTGAATGCCATTGAAACTAATATCTGAGGACGACACAGCCTTACCTGTCACGAAAAAGTTACATTAAATAGGACGTGGATGATGTTATACCGTGTGTGAAATCAACATTAAATACCAATAAAATCAGAAACAAAAACAAAAATCAACGATATAATAATTGGATCAAGGTAAATAGTAACTGAATAAGAGGATGTTTTCTAATGTATTTCTTGAACTAAATACATCCAAAATGAAAAACATGTAGATGTTATTAACAGTCATTTATTGTGTGAAAATAAAATAAAGCGAGTGTGTTGTGCAATATCTTCAAGAACAGGTTTATTGAAGATACGGTCTTAAAACATGTGCCAGAATCTGTGCCGAAAATATGTTATAATGGATATATATTATCTCTCGTTTAGCATGGCTCCACCATACTGGAAAATTACAATACTACGGATCTTAATCGGATAATTAAAGTATATATATATATATATATATATATATATATATATATATATATATATATATATATATATATATATATATATATATATATATATATATATATATATATATATATATATATATATATATATATATATATATATATATATATATATATATATATATATATATATATATATATATATATAAATTGAATTTATAGTGGTTCCCATTTAATTACAGAGTTAAAGTACTTTGTAGATATTTTGACATATTTACCTTTTCGCAACATGGTTTCACAACATATCAACGATCTCTTAATTCCAGATTTCAATATTCATTCACACGATCTAAGCTCTATGTTGTACTCGGTCCTTCGTTTGCCTGAATTAAAAACGGCTATGTACAAAACATCAACATATTCAGTTACAGTGTTGTAAATATCATTCCTGGTGATATTAAACAATCATCAAAAACTCGATTTCTTCCTGGTTATGCCATTGTTAACTATGTCTTTGTATGCTTACTTATGTATACATTATGATTGAATGTGGATGGGGCTGACACTGTAATTAGTACAACTTTATTTGCACATATACGTTACGATTATAGCTTTCATATTCTATTATTGAGGACTGCATATAAAATAGATTCATTGCATTACTCTCTCAAAATAAGCGTGTTGTTGTTATTATTATTATTATTATTATTATTAATATTAGTAGTAGTAGTAGTAGTAGTAGTAGTAGTAGTAGTAGTAGTAGTAGTAGTGGTAGTAGTAGTAGTAGTAGTAGTAGTAGTAGTAATAATAATGATAATAATGATAGTAGTAGTAGTAGTATATAGTATATAGTATTATTATATGACGATGACTCTGAGATATCAAAAATTGCGGACGCAGAGTGATTTGTCGTTTTTTATATATTCAGATGCTGACCATAACATTTTCAAAAGTTTTATGGCGATCCATTTAAAACTGAGACAGGTCGAGTTTACATGACTGTGTCGTCCACTCTAATTAGGTGTACGACAACAAGGGCAATAACTCCTAAACAAAATGCAAGATCTAAGTGATTATCAGTACATGTATGTGCATCATCAGATCATAATCAACATATTTACCAATTCCTCTGGCAACCTACAACAAACTGTGGAACTATTTGTGTGGTCTGGTCTCCTGCTTAGTATGCTCCCATGCGTTGCACTTAGTATAGCAGAGTGCAACGCATGGGAGCATACTAAGCAGGGGACCAGACTACTATTTGTGTTCATTAGATAATGTGACGAACGGATGGGCGGACGCACACAGGGAGTCACATATGCAGACGTTGGAAAAGTACAATTATATTTAGGCTGCACCTACTTTGTGCTATTAATGGGTTTGTTTTAACCCACTAAACCGTTAGCAATTTGTGTGAACAAATCTGCCTCCCCTATTGTTGTTGATATGAAAGCATGGGAACTAAATGCGTTCTCGACCTTTCCACAAATACCATGAATTGATGGAAAGGTAATTGTTATGTGAAAGAATATACTTTGTACATGGAGGTACACCATACTGGAAAATTACAATACTACCGCCATAATTCATTGCATGTATTTTTGTTCTAGGCATGTATTGTATTAGTATATGCAGTATTTTCTATTTTGCATAACCCTATTTTGTACTTTATATGTATGTAGGCTCTACATTCTAGATGGCATCTTTACATATGCCAATATTTATTAGGTTTTTTTAAGTGAGTTATTAAACAACTTCAGTATCTTTAAATTTCATATGAGTGATTTTATGTGTAAACGTATACTTATATACATTTGCATTGCCAGCATCTTCTGAAATTAGTCGGGGGAATTTCCAGTCAGTAATTTAGAATTAGCTATATTTACAAACAGAATCGACGGATGGACAGAAGGACGGTATAATTAAATCCCCGACACAGTTGCGTGTTCTAGATCTTGATATACATGCATGTACCTTATAAATATCCAGTTTTGGCGAGACTGCAAAGAACAAACCTTGATCTCTGATCAGCCTGTCATTAGGAATAAATAAATAAATAAATAAATAAATAAATAAATAAATAAATAAATAAGAAGGTGTATGCTATTTTGACAGTAGTGTAGAAATGAAATTGCATTAGCTATAATGAAGCGTGCAGTTGTATTTATTTGTTTATTTGCTTGTCCTGTTTTCTTCTTTCTTTTCTGTGTGTTTTATTTGTTCTTGTTATTGTTGTTTTGCGAGATGCGGTACGTTAACCACTTGAGGTTTGTTGATGGATCAAGGAATGGATGGCTAAGTCTCCCATGCTTAGAGTGTATAATACACTGGACCCACGCTTAGAGTGCATACTACACTGGACCCTTGCTTAGAGTATAGAATACACTGGACCCATGCTTAGAGTATATAATACACTGGACCCATGCCTAGAGTCTATAATACACTGGACCCATGCTTAGAGTCTATAATACACTGGACCCATGCTTAGAGTATATAATACACTGGACCCATGCTTAGAGTATATAATACACTGGACCCATGCTTAGAGTCTATAATACACTGGACCCATGCTTAGAGTATATAATACACTGGACCCATGCTTAGAGTCTATAGTACACTGGACCCATGCTTAGAGTATATAATACACTGGACCCATGCTTAGAGTATATAATACACTGGACCCATGCTTAGAGTATATAATACACTGGAACCATACTTAGAGTATATAATACACTGGATCCATACTTAGAGTCTATAGTACACTGGACCCATGCTTAGAGTATATAATACACTGGACCCATGCTTAGAGTATATAATACACTGGATCCATGCTTAGAGTATATAATACACTGGACCCATGCTTAGAGTATATAATACACTGGACCCATGCTTAGAGTATATAATACACTGGACCCATGCTTAGAGTATATAATACACTGGACCTATGCTTAGAGTCTATAATACACTGGACCCATGCTTAGAGTCTATAATACACTGGACCCATGCTTAGAGTCTATAATACACTGAACCCATGCTTAGAGTCTATAATACACTGGACCCATGCTTAGAGTATATAGTACACTGGACCCATACTTAGAGTATATAATACACTGGACCCATGCTTAGAGTCTATCGTACACTGGAACCATGCTTAGAGTCTATAATACACTGGACCCATGCTTAGAGTCTATAGTACACTGGACTCATGCTTAGAGTTTATAATACACTGGACCATTATTAGAGTATATAATACACTGGACCCATGCTTAGAGTATATAGTACACTGGACCCATGCTTAGAGTCTATAATACACTGGACCCATGCTTAGAGTATATAATACACTGGACCCATGCTTAGAGTATATAATACACTGGACCCATGCTTAGAGTCTATAATACACTGAACCCATGCTTAGAGTCTATGATACACTGGACCCATGCTTAGAGTCTATAATACACTGAACCCATGCTTAGAGTCTATAATACACTGGACCCATGCTTAGAGTCTAAAATACACTGGACCCATGCTTAGAGTCTATAATACACTGGACCAATGCTTAGAATCTATAATACACTGGACCCAGGACGTTTGGCAGTGTTGTCAAAGTCACTAGCCTCTTGCGACCACCGTCATCTCACCTTTGTCTGCGTTGCTTTGAGTCTCGGACTCGTTCAGCTGGGTATATGTGAATGTGAAAGCATGTCACCAGCTTCAGTGACTCTTCATGTAGCTTTTCCGTGTTTTTGCTCCAGCAGATATAATGGCCGCCATGTATAGCCTTTCATGTGCTGAAAAATGGCGTCGAACCCACAAAAACAAACATAACAAGCTGGACCCAATGTAGTTGTTACTAATCAGCAATTAAGCTAACAGTCCCCTCTATTGTCCCAATGTCCCAATACGACAGTGCTGTCCAGCCTGGGCTGGTTTTAAATGGCACGCCAGAGCTCGAGCAATGTTTTTTGCATTTATGTAACACAAGTCCATGGCATACTTTCATAGCATATCTACTTAATTAGGTAAACAATTGTGAATAATTTTTATGGTCGCTACTTTTAGATTTTCAGTGCGGCCCTCGGCATCAAGAAACAAATTGCAGTGGTCCATGGTGTCAAAAAGGTTGGACAGCACTATGCTAACAACTTGTAGCTTTCGCTCAGATTCATTGAAAAGTCTACGATGTTATGCATTTTACCGTTATGGTGATTAATATGTCATCAAATGAATGGTCACAATGCAGTTAATAGCCTTAGAAATGAAATGATGCACTGTAGAACGTTGATTTGTGTTTTATTGAAAATAATATGTATTTGCAAATTGAAGATACGAAATTGCGGTATTTCAATATCAAACTTAGACATATTGGCAGACGTAACGATTCACAAATAAACTTCAAAATAATATAATGCAGATTATAAGATACAGCACATACTGACAGTACATACATCCATACAAGTATGGCGGTAATTCACATATATACCAGATGAGCAAAAATTCCCTTGTCCTTGAGATGACGTATGTATGTATGTATGTATGTATGTATGTATGTATGTATGTATGTATGTATGTATGTATGTATGTATGTATGTATGCATGTATTCCTCTTAAATACAAAGAAATCGTAAGGTTCCTCAAATATAATATAATGCATCTCTTGAAACACAACAATGAATCACATTACAAAATAAATATCATCATCAAGTTGGAGTTTTTAAGTAACAACCGACCACTCAGGGTCATTTGTGCTACTTTTATATCCAGCATATCGCTGGACATTTATTTACCCTTTTTATATGTGCACAATAGTGCACTTATCAATTTGGGCGTTATACCGAATTACTAATAAGTAACTATCGGTATAGATGGAAGCCCTGAGGCAGGTAGGCAAGACCTATCCACACCTACCCTTATCAACTTCATTGGCAGGTCAGCAGGAAGAGGCAAAGGCGGAAAAGATCCCGGAACTAATTCATCGTCGTCCCACACGCAGAGGCAGCGCGGCACATACACCCGGACCCCAACGAAGAAACACGAGGCGCCACACCCTAGGTTAATAATTACAACCCCATAGGACATTGTGCCAAAGTGGAAGTGCTATACTATGTTGTGATGTGAATTGTTTTAATGTTATTTATTATATTTCATTATTATTGCAACATTGTGTTGCGGGGCCTGATAGTCCTGGGTTAAGACTACCTTATATTTCTAATAAGGTCATATAAGTATGTAAGTGAGTGTGTGTGTTGTCCATGAGGTTGCAGTCCCTTTAATTTTATGTCAAATTTTATCCAGTTATACTAGTGGATGCCCTACACCAATCACGTGTAAGCCACCTGTGCAATTGTGTCGAGATATATAAGTTACGGAATTTCCTAAACACTTATCACTATGCCCCTAGTTAAGTACAAAGTGTACTGTAGATGTCACCACCATCCTACCGGTGAAAATCCCTTCTCGAAGAGGGAAATTCACCCTAGAAAAAACAAAATACCTACACTAGGGTGTCAGAGTGACTATTTAGTTTTGTTCAGGTTAGGTTATTTTAAGTTATGAATTTGGTTGTGTGTGATCCGAAATGGTCATATTTGAGTTTTGAATCTCTGTGTCAACTAACACATTTAGAAAATGGAACGTCTAATTTTGTATGACGGTATTTAATATGTCTATATACGTTTCAGAGCTTATATGGTTTCCTTATTCCGCTACTGGCGTTCTGTAAACAATTGCTAGTATTGGTACAAAAATATAAATATACACGAACTATATGTTTAAATGAATGACATTACCTTTGTGATCATAAACACGGCCTCTGTTGTTGTTTTCAGAGACGATCATAATAATAATAATAATAATAATAATAATAATAATAATAATAATAATAATAATAATAATAATAATTATAATAATAAGTAGTAGCAGTAGTAGTAGTAGTAGTAGTAGTAGTGTTTCTTTTTTCATTAACTCTAAAACTATTAGTCACACCGCAGTTTCTTTGCTTCAAGTAAAAAGTTTCCGATTTCAAAAACACTTATGAGAAAAAAGATTGTACACATTGATTGTGACAACATGTATATAAAGTCTCTGTGATTACACCTGAAATGTGTATGACACGCCAGATCTTTCAAAATAGATGAACGGGAGTAGTCGATGGGTGAGAAAGAAGGGTGAGCTCGAGATATCGCACGGTGAGCTCGAGATAATGTAGTGAAGAGGTCTTGCTGGAGTAATCGATAATTAGATACACAGAAAAATTAAATGATGGATAATTCTGTCAGAAAACATCTGTCTTAAAAACTGATTGGAAAATTGAGATTGCAGAATTCATAATATAATTTCACATTCGGAAATTACATAGGAGTGACCCATATCGGCGGCAGACAGGAACATTAATGTATATAACCCATGGAAGCCATACATTTGTGCAAATATTTATTTGTTATAACAAGCTGTCACATTGGTAAGAACCTAGATGTCACAAATGCTAAAATTATATCCACATCTCCTATACACATCAACAAAAATACATGTTAAGAGCACGCACAGCGCAAATTTAATACCGGCCATAGTCGGGAGAAGAGGATGGCGGGTATCTCGTGTAAATTGAACTGACGAAAATATTGGTTTCCATTCTGAGCACAGTCTCAACACCACTACAAAAAAATGGGCATTACACAGAGTTAAATGGACACGGGCATAAATAGCACGAGAATTCTGCACAAGTATTACAACATTCACTTAGTACCTTATAAATTATCCTACCTTATGTACATTTTTTAATAAACATCCAATTAATTAAATACAATGTCAGATACAGCAAGTTTAGACTGGAGAGGATGAACAGAAGAGGACGAGCTGTAGTAATCGATAATGGTATAATTAGGGGAATAAAGAATGATAATTTCCTTACTTATTTTAGGCACTAAATTGAACACAACAAATATACAATGACCACTGCCAAAGAAAATTTTAAAAGCGATAGAAGCAAATTTTAACTTCAGTATCATATAAAACTTGTTTAAAAGTTTATTTCGAAATGCCTTGCGCACAGGTGGCAGGGTGCGTAAATTTGGGGGGGGGGGGGATGGAGCCAAAATGATCCAAATCGGAAACCCCGTTTGCTAAGGCCGTTCATTAACGGAGCCAGTATTTCGTTAATGTTATTTTAGTCAGTTATACTCATTGAAGTTGATGCTATTTTGAGTGCTGGTTACAGTAACTACGCCTTCTAATAGCTACTTGAAAACACGTACGTTTACTACTTTTATTATTTGTTAATGGAACTGTTTATCTTATGTTTTGAATTAAATTTCATATAACGATTTTTAGTGCAAAAGCGTGGTATTTTGCTTGTAGCTGGAAGAGTTGAATGTCATTTTCTAATTTCCGCATAATCATTCTTATGGCGGTCGTCTGCTTGACATTTTTCACTCATAAATGCTAATTTTAGTCGTCCATACGGCCATGCTACTCTACTTGGAACACCGTGAGGATGTTTTGGTAATATATATATATATATATATATATATATATATATATATATATATATATATATATATATATATATATATATATATATATATATATATATATATATATATATATATATATATACATATACATATAAATACATATATATATATATATACATATATATATACATATATATATATAGATATATATATACATATATATACATACATATATACATATATATATATATATATATATATATATATATATATATATATATATATATATATATATATATATATATATATATTAAAACGTTACCACATCATGGACATATAATATTAAAACATTAGTTTATCATGAGCATAACATAATAAAAAGTTACTATAGGAGCATGAAATACTAAAACATTATGGCATCATGGGCATACAACATTCAAATATTACCAATGTATTCACTTCACTTCACTGCCCGTCACTCCTATCAGGGTATGGGCCGCCAACTACAGATCTCCAGAGTCCTCTATCCTGGGCCATTTTTTCTAGCTGGTTCCAGGTGTAGCCCATCTTGGTGGTGTCCGCCTGGAGGTTGCGTCGCCAGGTGTTTCTTGGACGGCCTCTCTTCCGCTTGCCTTGTGGGTTCCACCTCAGCGCCTGCCTGGTGATACTGGTTGGCGGTTTTCGTAGGGTGTGCCCTATCCAGCCCCATCTCTTCTTCCTGATTTCTTCTTCAGCAGGAAGTTGGAAGGTCCTTTCCCAAAGATTGGCATTGCTGATGGTGTCAGGCCAGCGGATCCGGAGATTCCTTCTGAGGCAGCTGTTGATGAAGGTCTGGACTTTCCTGATGGTGGTCTTGGTCGTCCTCCAGGTCTCTGCTCCATACAGTAAGACTGACTTCACGTTGGAGTTGAACAGTCGGATCTTGGTGGTCAAGGACAGCTCTTTGGAGGTCCAGATATTCTTGAGCTGGATGAAGGCGGCTCTTGCTTTGCCGATCCTTGCCTTGACGTCTGCTGGTCAATGACGCTACCCAGGTAGGTGAAGGACTGCACTTCTTCCAGGGGACTTCCATTCAGGGTGACTGGTTCGGTACTTGTGGAGTTGATCTTCAGGATCTTGGTCTTGTCCTCGTGGATGTTGAGGCCAACTTGTGAAGACGTGGCTGCCACAACGTTTGTTATTTCTTGCATCTGCTGTTTGCTGAGTGAAAGGAGTGCAAGGTCGTCGGCAAAATCCAAGTCGTCTAGCTGGCTCCACAAAGTCCACTGAATTCCGTTCCTGCGCTCGCTGGTGGACGTCTTCATAATCCAGTCGATGACGAGGAGGAAGAGAAACGGTGATAACAAGCATCCTTGTCGGACTCCAGTTCTCACCTGGAAGCTGTCTGTGAGCTGCCCTCCATAAAAAACTCTGCAGGACATGCCGCCGTAGGAGTTCCTGATTAGGTTGACCATCTTGGCTGGGATGCCGTTGTGCCAAAGGAGTTTCCAGAGGGTTTCTCGATCCACGCTGTCGAACGCCTTTTCATAGTCGATGAAGTTGATGTACAACGGGGAGTTCCACTCTAGGGACTGTTCGACTATGATGCGGAGCGTCGCAATCTGGTCCGTGCAGGATCTGTTCTGCCGGAAGCCTGCTTGCTCATCTCGCAGCTGTGCGTCCACGGTTGCCTTCATCCTTTCCAAGAGGACTCGGTTGAAGACCTTCCCTGGCACAGATAGGAGTGTGATGCCCCTGTAGTTGTTACAGCTGCTGAGGTCGCCTTTCTTGGGAAGCTTGATCAGGTAACCTTCCTTCCAGTCTGCCAGTACGTCTTCTTCCTCCCAAATCCTCTCAAAGAGTGGGTACAGCATCTCCACTGACGCATCCAGGTCTGCCTTTAGCGCCTCTGCTGGAATGTCGTCGGGTCCAGCCGCCTTCCCGCACTTTATCAGGGTGATGGCCTTCCTGATCTCGTCTCTGGTCGGTTTCTCGCAATTGATCGGGAGATCCACGTTAGCTGGTTCGATGTCTGGGGGGTTTGCGGATGCTGGCCTGTTCAGGAGATCCTCAAAATGCTCTGCCCATCTGTTCATCTGCTGATCTAAACTGTTGATGGTATTCCCCTGCTTGTCCTTGACAGGTCTTTCTGGTTTGCTGAAATTCCCGGAGAGTCGTCTGGTGATGTTGTAACCAATGTATGGGGTTACAGTATTAACAGAGTACTACATCATGAGCATAAAATAGTAATACATTACTACACCATAGGCATACCCTATTGCATTAACATACACTGTTAAAAGATTACATAAAGGGTATAGAATATTAGGAGATAACGACATCAGATGTATGCAGTACGTAAAGAATGCTACTACATCATGGGCGTACAATATTAAAACATTACATCAAGGGGATAAAATATTAGAAGAAAAAATACACATCAGTCATATAATACGTAAAGAATGCTACTACATCATGGTCATACAATATTAAAACAATACCATCTCATGGGCATACACTATTAAAACAGTAAATCAAGAGCATAAAATATTGCTACGATGTCTGCAGTGAAGCAGTTTAGAGTGATGTCTAGCACCAGCACCGGTGCAAGGCATTTTGGCGCCCTAGGCGAGATCAGATATCTGGCGCCCCCTTCCCACTCACGCCCTCCCCTACCCGCTCATTATAAAATAAAACCCAATTTGCAATTTTTTTCTGGCGCCTCCCTTATTCCAGCGCCCTAGGCGATTGCCTAGTTCGCCTAGCGGAGCGCCGGCCCTGTCTAGCACTGGGGCATCATGCCGCAGACATGTAGCATGATGTCCCACTCAGTCACATTATCCTGGCACTAGGCCTACCAGTCCTAACACTAACCTCTTAATGTTGAGCGTCAAGCGAGGCAGTTTTTTGTACCATTGTTGTAAGTCTTTGGTATGACTCGGCCTAAAATCGAACCCACGACCTCTCACATCCGCGGCGGACGCTCTAACCACTAGGCCACCGGAGCGGTTATATACAATAAGTAAAGAATGCTACTACATCATGGGCGTACAATTTTTAAACATTACCATATCATGGGAAGAGGCCCCGAGTGGCCTTTTGGTCTAAAGCCCTTTCCGTTACGGATCACTGCCATCTCACCTCTGTATGCGTGGGTTCGAGTCTCAGATTCGGCCAATGTGGGTATGTTAGAAAACTTGCCAGTAGCTTCTCGTGGGTCGGTGGTTCTTTCCGGGGGTTATCCACGGGTTCTTCCTCCACTATTAATACTGGCCGCCATGTATAGCATATCGTGTGCTGATGAATGGCTTAAAACCCTACAACAACAACCACATCATGGGCATACAATACTAAAACATTATCTAATCATGGGCAAACAGTATTAACTTTTAACCACATCATAGGCATATAATATTACAATTTACTTTGCCAGGGTTATAATATGCTAAATCAATATCATATTATGGACATACGTTATTAAACCATTCAGACATCATGGGCAGACACGATTAAATATTACCACATTCCCGGAATAGTAAAACATTACTACTTCAATGGCATATAATATTACTTGCTACTACATCATGAGCATATAAAACATTACATCATGTACATATAATATTAAAACATTGCGACAACAAGGGCATATAATATTAAAACATTACATCATGAGCATATAAAACATTACGACATCATGTGCATATAATTTTAAAAAGTTACAACAACAAGGGCATATCATATTAAACCATTACATCATGGGCATATAATATTAAACATTACTACATCATGTGCATACAATATTGAAACATTACATCATGGGCATATACTATTTAAACATTACGACATCATGCGCATACAATATTTAAACATTACATCATGGGCATATACTATTTAAACATTACGACATCATGCGCATACAATATTTAAACATTACATCATGGGCCTATAATATTAAAACATTACGACCTCATGGGCTTATAATATTAAAACATTACGACATCATGGGCATATAATATTAAAAGATTGAAGAGACTATAAAAACGTCAAGAGACTACATTACTAAAAAAGTACTAATTATATGACCTATAATATTAAAACATTGCCACATCATGGGCATATGATATTAAAATATTACGATATCAGTGGAATTCTATATCAAAACATTAACACATCAAGAGACTACACTCCTAAAACAATATTACTTCAATGTCCTATAATAGTAAACATTGCCACATCGTGGGCATATGATATTAAAATATTACGACATCAAGTGTGTGTGTGTATGAGTAGGAATTTTAACGTAGCTTTAACAATTGTTTCAGTTATATACTACTTCTATGGCGTATGATATTAAACCATTTGCGACATCAAGGGCATTGTCTACTAAAACATTAACACAGCAAGAGACTACTAAAACATTACTACTTATATGGCCTTAATATTAAAACATTGCGACATCATGAGCATACGATATTAAAACATGATGACATCATGGGCATACAATATTAAAATATTACGACATCATGGGCATACAACATTAAAACATTACGACATCATGGGCATACGATATTAAAATATTACGACATCATGGGCATACGATATTAAAACATGACGACATCATGGGCATACAATATTAAAATATTACGACATCATGGGCATACAATATTAAAATATTACGACATCATGGGCATACGATATAAAAATATTACGACATCATGGGCATATAGTATTAAAACTGTTTTAGTGTGAAAATGTTTACTGTGCAAGTACCCATACTCTATATACTTATAGGAGGATACATTTTTAAAGAGAGTAGTACAAAATGTAGTTCACACGAAAGTATGTATAGTTCCTGTAATAAAACACATGAAATAATTAGCGTTAACATTCATTCACTTTTCACAGTCATTGTACGAGATTATCATATATGACATACAGTCACAAAAAATCACGTGTCACAACATGTCTGCCTAAAATGAAGGAATACCATGGACGGACCCATCCAGCTTCACCCCAGGAACTCTCCGTGCAGATTCACACACCCTGGATAGTGACACAGATTTAAAACCTATAAATCCATTACGCACAGTATGTGTTTTTTTTTTTACATAACCACGTGTTTAATGACTGGTCAAACAAAATTTAAAAAATGGCATGTAAATGATTTTTTTGTGCACATCAGACTTCAAACTCTCCTACCGTGTACCCCAAAGAAAGGAAGTAAAAACAAAAAAGTACCCTTCATGCGCGCGAATACAATATAGACAAGTATTATATCAGGTATGGTGAAATTCCCCCAGATTATGTAAGAGGAGATTAGGTATCGGACTAAACCAGAGTCCCGTGAAACGTTTTCGAGATCCCTCTCGATGGTTGTGTGGGTTCTACATTTTGAGAATAGTGTATCCCCGATCGTGATATAAAAATATGTCATGAAAATACCATTCTACGCTGTACTGTGCGCGATGCAAATATGTTTGGAAGACTATGATGGAATAAAATTTGTGAAGGTGCTAAGTGGCTAGGAGTAATGAATTTAATCTAATGGCAGGAGAGAAAGAAGAAAGGAGAAAGTTAAATATTTTAAACGATAGACGTACAATTAGGCGGGATCGTCACATATAGACAGATGCACAAACGTACACATTCATACAGACTGTGCTGACGTCCAAACAGAAACAATTTTCCTATATTAATGTGAGTGGATACTGTTCCATCAACAAAAGAACAGAAATTGAAACCTTGATGACATGGGGGAAAACTAACTTTTAAGGTTAGAATGCAAAAGATACGACGTGGGGAAATTTAAGGCCCTGCGCATTCATTGGTTTACCCTACATCAAATAAATAGACTGAGGTTAACAACCATAAAGATTTTCACACCTGTCTGCCTCACATTCACTTTTGTTACTTACGTAGGCGGAACATCTGTAAAAAAAATGGGAATAAAAATGTTAATATAAATATACAATGCTTAACAAAAGCCAGAAATATTCGTCCAGATACTAAAACTTTTAAATACCGTACTTATCCTTAAATAACGCTCGCTCGACTGTGAATAGCTTACATCGAGTTCTGTCGTCGCGTAAAGCGCAGGCCGATCAGCGCCAACACTGTTAGTCTTATATAATAGATGTAGCAAAGAGAATAAATCATGTTCTGTCGGCTCAATACGTGATGATAGAGTTACACGTTATGCTAACGCGTATATATTAGCATTCTCGAATAAACGTGTCGACTTTTACAAATGCACAAATTCAGATGGAGGTCATAACTTTATTATGTTACTGCAGAGTGCACCAAAATATGTAGCTGGTAGGAAACTGCACCAAACCGTGTAACAAGAAAGAAAGTTCTCAGTTTCTTTAGCAGGTAGGAATGTTAACCTATCGTTTAACAGGTAGAAAGTGTCGCCAACTGTTTATCAGGTAGGGCATTTCGCCTACTGTTTAGCTCGGAGGAAAGTTCGCTTCTCGTGTAGTAGGTAGGAAAGTTCGCCTATCGTGTAGTAGGTGGGAAAGTTCGCATATCGTGTACAATAGGTAGAAAAGTTTGCCTTTCGTGTAGAAGGTAGGAAAGTTCGCCTATCGTGTACTAGGTAGGAAGGTTCGCCTATCGTGTAGTAGGTAAGAATGTAGGTAGGAAAGTTTACCGATCGTGTAGTAGGTAGGAACGTTTGCCTATCGTGTAGTAGGTGGGAAAGTTCTCGTATTGTGTAGTAGGTAGGAACGTTTTGCTTTGTAGGTGGAAGGTTCACATTTCGTTTAGCAGGTAGGAAAGTTCACATAGTCGGTACGAAAGTTAATTTATTGTGTAGTAGATAGAAATGTGACATATTTTCTTGCAGCTTCGAAAGTTGACTTAATGTGTATCAGTTAGTATCGTTTACCTATTGTGTTGTAGCGAGCAACGTTTGCATATTTATAACAAGGAAATTGTGTTTATTTTTGTAGTTCACCTCTTGTGTTGTAGTTAGGAAAGTTGACCTTCTGTGTAGCTGGTAGGAACGTTTACCTATTGAAAGAAAGTGTGTGTGTGTGTGTGTGTGTGTGTGTGTGTGTGTGTGTGCGTGCGTGCGCGCGTGTGTGTGTTGTTTAACAGTTTTATTTTTTCAGTCATACTGCTATGATGTCTGCACGGTGGCAGTGTATAGTGATATCTAGCAATGGGGTATCATGCCACAGACATGTAGCATCATGACCAACCCCGACACATTATCCTGACACCAGGCCGACGATTCCTGACACTAATCTTGTAATGCTGAGCGCCTAGCATGGCAACTGTTAGTACCATCCGAAGCGGACGCTACAACCACCAAGCCAAAAGACCGGTAGAAATATGTATGTATGTATGTATGCATGTATGTATGTATGTATGTATGTATGTATGTATGTATGTATGTATGTATGTATGTATGTATGTATGTATGTATTCATGTATGTATGTATGTATGTATGTATGTATGTATGTATGTATGTATGTATGTATGTATGTATGTATGTATGTATGTATTCATGCTTGTATGTATGTATGTATGTATGTATGTATGTATGTATGTATGTATGTATGTATGTATGTATGTATGTATGTATGTATGTATGTTGTATGTATGTATGTATGTATGTATGTATGTATGTATGTATGTATGTATGTATGCACATACGTACGTATGCATGTATGTTGCCACGTTACGATAGAAAAAATGCATACATTATTTTGATTAGAATAAAATATATATTAAACAAAAGTAACATGTAACGCTACGTTTTATAAAAAAGATAATTATTACAATAAAATAACTTGGGTTCTGTAATGATAACCATGAACGCTATAAATTATTTTTTTTAAATATTTGTGCTTAGAAGTTAATATTTTTTATCATCACCCCTTGCAGTCATTATTCAAATTTGCATTGACACTGTATGACTTCAACATCCTTCAACACTGACAAAAACAAAAACTATATTTTTAGTATTCAATCAATGTGTTTTATTCAAATAAGAAAATAATAAGAAATTATATCCTTCAATATAAATATGTAAAATCTGTAACCGAAAATCGTGGAATCATAACACATTGGATAAGACCTAAGAGCGCTCGTTACTTTTTTGTAAACACCAAGTCTTTTAGATTGCAGCGCTTAAAACATTCAAATATTCAAAAGAAAATCGTAATTGACAGTTGAATAATTAAAATGTACTATACACAATTTTGCTTTAAGTTCAACGATTTACAAGCATGATTTAACTTATGTTCTTCCTCCTTTTGAAATCAGTTCACTGAAATACATTGCACTTGCAAAGAAGTTGTTTGTCCCCCATATGTTTAATTACATTCATCCGCTAATTTCATGCTTCCATGAAGCACTTTGAATGTGACTAGTCGTTTGAAAACTGAAACATCGGATGCAGACGACATTTCTAGATGTTGCCATGTCTTGAGGCAGATATTTGCTAACATCGTTCACTTGTCTACCTCCGATAAACCATTTCGCACTGAATTGTATGAAATAGTGTCAACTTTGTTCTTCCACCCAGTCATATGGTGTGACATGAGAGTTTGTCTGAAAAAGTTGACTTTTAGTCCTAGAAAACGAAATCTATCCATTCTATAGGAATGACATCCAATTCAATTACATTTCTGGGATGCGCACAATTAATTAATCTATAAATATGTATTGTTCTGCAGGTTTCGGTAAGCTGGTTGGCAAACTGCTTCAATAATTGTACCCAGTTCTATCAAAGTAGACTTGTAACTAACTGTGGCACGGTAGACTGGGTAACTATAACATCGTAAGACTTCTTGAGCTACTCAATCAGCTGCTGCTGAATTTATGTATTCTTATCGTCTCCCTCCATCAGGGCCTCCCGTCATCGACCGAGGTGGCGTTGGTGGCGATGTCGACGATTGAATCATCAACTAACTTATCTCTAACAAGCGCGATCTATTCCAAGCCGGAATGCGTAAGATCGTTCTGGAACCGTTGATTCAGAACTGTTCAGTCGTTGAAAAAGTGTTTAAAGTCTTTCTTGCAAGTATACAAGTTTACAGGCAATGACACAATATTGAACTCCTCGAACTGACAAGACAAAGAGTACATACGTTGCGTAAACAATGGTCCGGTTGTCCCTGAGCTTCGGACTCTTGCAGAATCATTATAGATGCTGAAACTATTCAGGTTGATACTTGGCAGCACTATTGACATTTTGTTCCGGTCTTCTTTTCACTATTGGTTCGAAGTGTTGTAATATGCTTAGTTGCTTTAATTTTGTTCAGTATTACTAGCAAAGTGTATCAAATTTAATAAAACGTGTGTTTAAATACCTTTTCTCCACTTGTCAATGTCATACTTTCCAAAGTGGGGCGTGACCATTTTTCGCCTACATTACTTTGTATGTATGCCATTAACCAATGAGGCGAATGCATGCCGGCTACGTGTAACTATTAGCTGCGATCAATGTATCACTGTTAAAATTTACCTATTTATCGTCTGCAATAGGGTCTTGATGTTATTCGGATTAATATTGTATTTCGCAAATTAAAACATTTATAAACAATGTACCTTCACAACAAGCAATGTTGATGGAAGGAATCAGTCTCAATAGATCATTTTTTTTTATTATTTATCAATAAACTCAATTTCAAGATAAAATGTGCCCAATCTCTCTCTCTCTCTCTCTCTCTCTCTCTCTCTCTCTCTCTCTCTCTCTCTATATATATATATATATATATATATATATATATATATATATATATATATATATATATCTTGAATAAAGAAACAAGCTACTATGCAGCCTAAGTTTACTGGGATAAAATGGCACGCACGGCACAATTTTGTTCCTGTTCGTTTCTTTGTACGAAACAACTTGTTTATTTTTTTTTCTACTATTATGTAGCTATGTAATAATGATTCCGTGTATCTTCTTGGGCACAAGAACTTGCTATGATGGCAGGTCGAGAAGTATTTTTACAGATGCGCTTTTAAGCATCGTATTTTATGTTTATCAACCAATAAGAACTTATGATCTCTCTCTCTCTCTCTCTCTCTCTCTCTCTCTCTCTCTCTCTCTCTAACATCGTTCGTTCGTTTGTTTGTTTGTTTACAATATTGGCATAACACACGCTTGTAGCACCTCTGCTGTTCTAGGTTCGAATCTCGGTACCTGCATTTAAAACGATAAATGATCGCTAAACCTAGGTCAGTATATTTCATAGACTTGTTCTTTGTTGTCACCGCAAAGACTTCCTGGCACAGGACTGTTGACCGTTGAGAGTAATCTCGTGTTCTAAGGGACACATGCTACTGTCCTTATTTAACAATTGCCATAAAGTGAATAAAGATTGAATTAGACACAGTAACGCGGGTGAAAAATGGTTATGTGCCTTACTCCCAACCGAAAGGATACGGGTTCGAATTACGGGCTCCTGGTTAGTTGCCATGGTTTATTCTTGCGCTAGGCACATTACTCCAAGAGCCTACTTGTGCTGATGTGCCGTAAAACACGTTACCAAATTGAAACTTGCTCTAGACATATTGAGTACTTTTAATAGCATCAACTAAGTGTTTTACCGTTTAGAGTTTATTAATTTAAATAAATCACAAAAGATAGAAGATAAAATAAAGTTGTATTGAGCAATTATTACCAAACTGATAGATTCACTTCTAACGACCTATTTCTTATATTTTAGGGAAAGGCGACTACAATCACCAGCGAAGAGATTCTTTTTTAATTTCTTATCATAAAATGTGTAATTTTAAGATCTCTCTCTCTCTCTCTCTCTCTCTCTCTCTCTCTCTCTCTCTCTCTCTCTCTCTCTCTCTCTCTCTCTCTCTCTCTCTCTCATCTTTAAAAGGAACTACCTCGATTGTCTCATTTATGCCAACACACTTGATATTTCCTCATTTTTGACACTATATACCACCTCTCACATACAAGAAAGTAAGGAAAGTAAAATATACAATAAAGACATTTCGACCCTAATTACCATCACGAGTCATATGGTATGTCTAATTAAGATATTAATGCTTTCCGGCGGAGCAAGGAGGAAGAGATATATTTTCGAGTAAATTAGCTTATAAATTTATAAATTTAGTGTGTGTGTATGTATATATATATATATATATATATATATATATATATATATATATATATATATATATATATATATATATAGAGAGAGAGAGAGAGAGAGAGAGAGAGAGAGAGAGAGAGAGAGAGAGAGAGATAGATAGATAGATAGATAGATAGATAGATAGATAGATAGATAGATTATTACTACCACTGCCAAAACCGCTGTCACAGCTATCACTACTTCTACCACTTCCACCGCTACCACCAATTCAAACATCAAGTTACATTTACTACCACTCGTTTTTCAACGAATGTCATCACCATCACCACCTGAATAACACGATTAACATTAAGATTGCAATATTAATATACCATCAGATCAGCGGGGCCCAGAGACGCCGAGTGGTCTAAAGCGCTCTCCATTACGGATCACTAGCATCTCACCTCTGTCTGTGTGGGTTCGAGTCTTAGATTCGGCCAATGTGGGTATGTGAGAAAGCTTGCCAGTAACTTCGCGTGGGTCGGTGGATCTTTCCCGGGTTCTTCCTCAACCAATAGTACTGGCCGACAGGTATAACCTGTCTTTTCTGAAAAATAGCGTTAATCCCTACAGCAGCAACAACAACAAACATCAGATCAGCGTGAGTCAGTTACCGTGATGTGTCCTTTGGCGAAGCACATTACTCTAACTGATACGGCACTAAATGACACTTGTGTTGCTATGCCGTAAAGCATCATACCAAGCAAATACTGTACACTCGATTCTGTTCTTGTTATTAATGCTACCATTCTGATTGCAAGCGGAGTAGACGTAATGTGGAATTGTGCGAATGTGAAGCATTGAAGTCAATTTAGAAATACAGACTTTTATTTTGGATCGAATATGAAATCCGAAAAGCTTTAGTATTGTCAGATATTTACTAAATTTTTATCAACGGCTTCCTGCCCAGATATTTTCAAAATAATTTCTGTTTTCTCAAATTTCGATAGAAATTCGACGAAATTCAGAAAAACCGAGGATGAAACACATAAACACATGATGCAAAGCGTAAAGTTTTTAATTTAATTAATTTAATTAATTTAGGAAAATTTTCTGATTATTTGCTTACAACATTTTGTTTCTTTGAACCTTCAATAAATGTATTTCTGATCCATAAGGCTCAATCAAAAGCCCAATTTGCAGCTGCAAGTGCAGCACGTCGGAGACAGGCATATATATGCGCTTGACGTAAGTTAGGTAAATGTGAGTGACATAACTGTTGGAGGAGAAACAATTGTGCAAAGAACGTTATGCAAATGTCTTAGCGTAATCTCCAAATCATATTACGGCCGAAATTAAATCAACTTTACTAATCGAATTCCCTGTCATGTCCTACAATTCTGAGATGGTTTCGTCGCTGAAAAGATGGTTGTGAATGTGAAGGAGATGATGACCCATGTTTTGGAAGACCGTTGTCTGCGATTGGAGAGCGGAACTTGCATTCTTTTAAGTGCACAACTGTTGATGATGCTCGGTACATAGTGGAATATATTTCTATTCAACACGAGTATTAATTTGGCAGCTTAGTTTAATTATACTAAAATACTCATGCGAAGCTCAGAAATTCTTACGCAAGACAGACACATTTTTTCCCCCGGGTTCTTCCTTCCCTAATAATACTGGCCGCCATATATAGCCTATACTGTGCTGATAAATGACGTTAAACCCTACAACAATAATAACAACAACAACAAAAACAACAACATCTCATCTAACGTTTGGCCATTCGAGTCCAGCTTCAATTATTTCATACAACCTGCTCGTTGTGGGATGGATTCTAAGAGAACAGCAAATGCCCTAATGTTTAAAATCCAATTTTAAGAAGCTATATCAACCATCTGAGTCGGTTCTCTGAACAAAAAGCTGAAGAATATTTACATGGAAGTATTAGATAAAGAGTAACACTTGTAAAAGTAGTAAAAATACATTAACAGACTTAACACTTTCTCATTCATAACATCAATCAGAATTATTCATTTTAATTTATAAAATCCAAAGTCTATTATAAGAAAAACAATCCATAAATTTTGTGGAGTGTCATGATTTGTCTTTTAACTGATACATTCTCTCTGAACCTAGCAGAGCCACTGTTGGAAACAAAGTACTAGGTAAATACTAACATAGTTTAGTTTGTATGGGTGCTAACATAATTTATAAGGATAATGAATCAAAATCGATGAAGATATATGTAAATGCAAAAACTTGAAGCTTCTGGTACAAATGGTCATTTAATTACCAGTAGTGAAGGTAAGTTTTGTATATCTCCTTCAAACTGATACGAATTATGAGTTCCTGAAATTCCCCAATAAGCGCGTAATCGACGAAAGGTCAGATTTCGAACTGCGAGAATTAGATACCTTGTATTGACGGAGAAAAGAAGAGTGGGTGTTATCAATAATTCTCCCTTTTTAACGCACAAAGAACAAGTGCTTGTAATGCAAGGAATTTATGGGAAAAGTTAATATGGGTTACACTTCGTATTGGGTACAATGCGGTATTAATCTATACTTTATTGTCAACTAATGATGTTACAGCGGATTACTTTCTGTTTGTTTGCTTTTTTGCGAAACAAAAAACTGTAACGACAGGATTGTTTAGCATGTTGCGCCAGAAAACTACAACGGTAAAAAAAAGCATGTTTCATATTTCATAAAAGTATAGCGATGGCAATGTTTCAAACTTTATTCGGGTCGCCTAACCCCACATACATAATTAGCTGCAAGCCAAAGCAGCCAGACGGGATGTGTCAAAGATGTTGTCAAACAGTTTGCGTGAGACTGCACAGTCGGAGTAACATGATGTCACCACAATCTACAGATAAATCTGTTTTTCAGGTTAAACACCCGATTAACTAATTATAGGTCACGGGGCATCCACTTGTTTGTACATTTGATTTATTTGTCTCTCTATGTGTGCAATTAGTGGCAGGAGTATGGCGAGGTTAAATGGGTGGAGGTCTCCAGAACATTTGGCTTCGTTCTTGTATTTATTATCTGTCATTATGAATCTTATCATAGATCTGGTCAGTCTCTTGAATTATTCAATACTTATACACATGTAAGTGGTTGTTGTTAAAAGAAAGTACTTCAAGAGGCAAAGGGGGGAGATTGTAAAACGCCTCTGAACGAAATACAGTAATATGCCTTGAAAGGTTAGCTCCCTTATCCTGATCGTTAGTTCACATATTTTGGACGTGAAGCGAGTGAATTGTGTTGATATAGACATTCGTGTTTTCAGTTGCATTTCTGTTTTATTAAAATGTCATGAACTGGGGCTGCACATATCAACAAAACATCTGACTAGAATCATCTTTGTTTTGGTTTCAATTAGGTTAGACGAAAAGAACTGTCGATACTTGCATGCATTGTAGGAAATTTAATAATGTCTGTCTATCATCGAGAGAAATCTTTGTTGATTAAAAATACATATTTTAAAAAATAATCTGTACTTTTGACCTTTGCTAATGAAAGTCATCAGTTTTAATTCGGTAGAAATAGCACTACAGTTCAGAGACTTTATATTTTATTGTATTCGATTTCTTGAGATCATCCTTGAACCCACAATATTACCAAAAATACGTACTGAATACAGATTAATACAGAAACGTTTTCTGACCCATTCTGTTATGTTTTCAGAACACTGCTTTCTGTGTCTATCTCTCCTTCTACCACCTTGGACACTACCCTGCAGTATTGCTGTGGAGAGACTGTTAACTCTAGTGACATGGCCATACCATCTGAGCTTTCTCTTTTTGAAAGTGGTGAGGAGGTCTTCATAATGACCTACTATTTGCCTGATGGTGTTACGCACTTCTTTATTTGTGATGTGGTCCATGTAAAAAATGCCAAGGATGGTTATGTAGGATCTCGTTTTAAGTGCCTGAATTCTTTGTTGTAATTCTGATGTCAGGGTTCAGGCCTCATATGAATAGAAAAAAGACTGACTAGTGCTATCAACAGTCTGATTTCAGTTTTCAGACGGATATTCTTGTCTCCCCAGATGGGTCTTAGCTTTGACATAACTGCTCGTGACACAATTTCTGCTCTTGATTCCTCGTAGGTGATAATGGAACCAAGTTATTTGAACTGGCTTACTGTTTCCAGTTCATGTCCACTGACTTTAATCTTGGCTGAGATTTATTTGCCACTATCTGTCATCTGCTTTGTCTTCTCAGCGCTTATCTCCATGTCAAATCTGGAAGATGTTTCATCCAGGTTCTTCACTAAGGTGGCAAGCTCGTCTTCACTGCCTGCCAGCCCATCAATGTCGTCGGAGGTTGGTGATGTTACATACTCCAATGCTGACTGTCCAACAGTGGTTTCCAGGGCTTCGCTTATGATGAAAAGCGTTTGTGACAGGAGACAGCCTTGAGTACTCCAACTGATGTCTGGAACCGGTCCACCACAGAACCTTAAGCACTTACTGCACTGATCGCCTTGGCGTACTGCTTGATGGTGTTGGTAAACTTTTTATCCATGTTGTACTTCTTCATTGTGGCCCACTATGCCTCATACCATACTCTGTCATATGACTTTCTGAAATCTATGAACACATGATAGATGTCTTGTTGATGTGGCGAATACTTTTCACAAAGAACCCTGAGATTGAATATTTGTTCTGTCGTGCTTCTTCCTTTTCGGAACCCAGCATGGCTATTTAACGATTATTTCTTCTGCTTGTGGTTTCAGTCTGTTCCAGATGAACTTCAGCATCACCTTACTAGTATGGCTGATCAAACTGATAGATCTGTAATTTTGGCACAGCTGAAGATTGCCATTCTTGGGGATTATTATAATCAGTGAATGGGTCCATTGTGTTGGCCATTCACCTGTCTGCCAGATCTTGTTGCAGATTTTTTTAGTAGCTCTATCACTGATTCACCCCGCCCTTCATTCTTGATACGTTCAGCTCGAAATTTTTCTACCTCAGCTGTCTTCACATTCTTCAGTGCTCTTATTGCTGACTCCACCTCTTCTTTGAGAATGGGGAAATCATCAACATTTGTGAGTTTTGGAACTTGAAGCACCTCTAGGTCTCCTGCGGACTGATGGTTGTAGAGTTCATTACAATATTCAGTCCATTTTTCTGAAATCTCACTCACTTGTGTGAGGCAGTTTCTATTTTCGTTTTGAATAGTACGGACTCTTGGTTGCTTATGTCTGGTGAGGTTAGTACCCAATATAGCAGACTTGGCCAGACACATCTTTTCTAAAACAATTGCTTATGCGGGGACATATCTTTGCAGAGGATATGTCAAACAAGAGTTTAACTAAAACTACTCTAAGATTGCAAACTCTGGATATTAGAGGTCGACAATGTACTGGATGAAAATTCCTGGTATATCTAAGGATCCTATTTCTCCGATTACTTGCTCTCGACGAACTCCGTCAATAATTCATGTGTGGGGTAAACATTACACTTGGTTAAAATATCAAAGAACGATCCATATCAATACTTTGTATAGGCAGAATGCAGGGTCAATAAAATGGAAATCCCTAAAAGGCTTTGATTTCTCATCCTTACAGTCAGCCTCTCTTTATCGCAGTCAGTTCAAGGAAAATTTTGTAAACCTTTCCTACTGTTAGAGCTGGTCCCTAACTAAAAACTGTCCAAAAAAGGGTTGAAATAAAAGTAATCTTTAAATGGGGGTTTCCTTCGATGCAGATGTTGTATGGAATCTGTCCATTATCGACCTCATCCAATCGGCGAATTAACCTTTATTTTCACCATTACGGTCACAATCCCTCGCTAGAAAAATCGATCTGATATGTGTTAGTGTCTAATATGCGTTAGTATCTAATAATTGTACCGAACACGGCGCATAATCTCTGTTATCTTTGAATATTAGGGAAATTTAGTGATGATGTCATCAACCGTTATTTCTACTATCCGAACTTTGACTACATATTTCTGTTCTGGAAATTTAAATAAAATTATAAAATGATACAATCTGAAATAAAAAACAAGATAAACATTTTATCTTGTGAAATTACTTTCTACATGTTATTCAGCATATTTACTGCAGGGTAGAAACTGGTAGAATGGGCTACTTCTGTCAGATCGATTTTGCTAGAAAGGGATTGTGACCGTAATGGCGAAAATAAAGGTTAATTCGCCGATTGTAGTTTTTCAGTCTTCTTACGATTCTGAAGCGATAAAAAACTGGTGAGAAAACGTCGAATCGAGCGAAGGGATGTGGTCATGCTTGCACTCCTTGTGTTTATTTATATTACCGATAAGGGTAATTCGTGTTGTCAGAGATTTCGCCGTACTTTATTGATAAAACGTCAGACTCCTGTGGCTGGTCCGACAAATAATTTCATCGAAAGTATTCGCGGCGCTAAGACCGAATTTTGACTTTACTTGATTCGCCTATATCGACTCATTCGATTTTGCTAAAAACATTCATCTGATTTATTATGTCTGCTTTGGTGAAGACTTTTCAGAAAACAAGTTGAAAACCAATTGCATTGTTACGATATATGATCTAATATTTCGTGAAATAAGTAAAGTAATTATATCATATCGTCCGCAAAAAGAAATTTGGTTACCACAACAAAAGAATCATTCCGATGATGAAAATCATGATATAACCGAGTTTGAAAATAAAACGGAAAAAGACTTTGGCTGAAGAATAATCAGTAAAGGGGCGCTCACCAGTAATTGTGTACTTTTCAGAGAGTGACATATTCAAGGTGAAGTTGTTTCCATTTGTAAACATGCACACTTGAGATAATGTTGGCATATCTATATGCATCTTTGATGTAATGTGGCTGTCAAGTTGAATGTCATGTCGGGTTCCAGGACCACACAAATTATATCCAGGATGGTGTTTTTTTTCTGGGATTTTATCCCATGGAGTTCCTGGTAATTTTCCTAATGAAGTAGCAATATCGCTACCTATTCTTTTTAATTTGACTGTGTCAGGGTGACGAATTTATATTTTTGTACCACTTTTCACACAATTGCCTGTAAGTAGACATTTTATTTTGGTTATTTGTGTTATTAATTCATTGGTTAGGGTGTATGCTATGCATCTAACACAATATAAATTTATATTCTTTATAATATTTGTACAACATAGATGTCATTTCTCCGCGCTACGAAAGCAATAACCATTCAAACATCATCCAGCGCAACAAACGTCTACGACCATGTGGAGAAAAACGAAGGAAGGCGATCATTTGCCAAACTGATGTTAAATTGCTTGTGGGAAAAAAAATGGCAAACGACCGTGCTTACCCAAGACGGAGTATTTGACAGAATCTTCCCCATACTGCCAGATGATTCACGACAAAACCAAATACTCGAAACACGTGGAAAGTCCTTCGTGAGGACTTTGTCTTAATCAGTTACAAAGAAGAACTTTGTAGAAGCCGACGATTTGGAAGTGTCTTCATTGCAGCTAACGTGACATCCTATGCTCGCTTAAAATTGTACGACGTGTTATAACTGTTAGCGGATCGTGTGATGTATGTTACATGAACAGTTGCATCTCCATCGATCGGCCAGGCCACTGTTACCCAAAGACCGATTGGGAGCCTCGACAGACGAGCATCATGACGACAAGATTCAACGTTTTGCTAGTGGTGGTCCGAAACATTACTGCTACTGCTACGAATACTGAGACAGACAAGGAAAAGAACACAAGGAAAGCAAAGTGAAAGGATTGTCTATCAATTATCTCAACAGTCAAGTGGTGAACTTTGGCGTATTGAAAGAAGCTTTGCAGTCTGGACAGGATGGACTCTTTACTGGATGTCAACCTCTGCGTGAGACCATGCGTCTATCATCATACGGATATCATGCTACCCTAAGTAAACTTGTGCGAATTTCACCGTACCCTCATCGAAATGAACCTATGAAAGACGAATATTTGTTCCCTGTGCGTTTGCCTTAATAATGTGGCTTTGAAAGTCGATTTTAAACCTTCAAAGGAAAATGGGCAAAACTATCTGGCAGGACATACTCCCGAAGTATTAGCCTGAGCCGGATCTTTATACTTGGGCGAAGGAGATAAAGTCAAGTGTTTCAGTTGCGGTTTGTCACTTTATTATTGGGAACAGAAAGATTCCGCTTACATGTAACATGTTCGACGGTCTCCGAATTGTCACTACCTGTCTTTAGTTGGACCCTAGACAACACCTAGACAAGTATTTAAACCTCATGTAAAAAATAAAATTCAAGGATTACCGAACGAATTGCAAAAGAAGATCTATAAGTAAGTTTGGCAAGGACATGCCAAAGCAAAATCTCAGTTCGTAACTGTAGAACATTTGTTTCGAGCAATTCACATTGCGGTTTACATCAGAAGATTGATTTATCATTCTTGACCGTTACCATGAATGGAAGTGTCAGAATTTAGTCACTACGTCCGTCACGTTTGCTCACGGAGATTTTACATAAAACTAAGAGTCATTCAGAAGTGACCATCAACTTGAGTAAAAACACTGGCTGACATGATTATGGATTCTTTATAAGGGAATATTCGTGATTTGCACGTGGAGTTGTGAGAACGCATTTACCGAGAGTTGGTCAAAATACAAGACTAGTGCAAATATCAATTGCATCCGTTACGTCACCGATGTTTAAACCACTGGTACCTGAATACTATAAGAGATCTGATGCAGATGAAAGTGTTCCAATGGTCAGACCTTGTTCAAATAGACGTTGGTGAAAAGGATCGGTATGTTTCTGATTTTGTTTAACTACGAGGTACGCATACTGCAATGAATTCCATAAGAAGAGTAAGAGGATTATCAAAATCTCTTACACAATGTAAAAATAATTGAAGAGAAAACTTCTGAACGAAGTGTGATGTGTACGTTAGTGACTGGATCATTTAGAGTTGATACTGAAGTACGACCGTCTCTGCAGAAAATATAGGTATTGCTTTCAAAAAAAAGAGGATATAAAAACAGGCTACCATTCCACGACCTTTATCACGCGTGATACAAAATATTCCGTGGAAGGGAATCAATGCGAGTATTCAAGCGGTGAAGGGATTACCAATACTTATTACGAGTTATGTATACCATAAAGTGGGGTCAATGTCTAGTGTGTGTCTTACTGACTTGCTTTCTGAGATTTCATTTACCAGCCGATTCATTGTGAACACCTTAAGAACAATACTTACTACCAAATAAAGCATGAAAATGGAACCTTGAAATGTCACCGAGAGACTCATTATGTTAAAAGCCTTTCGTTTGATTTGGATACTTTTCGACCTGAAATTTTGAATGACGATATGTGTGTACTTAATGACTTACACCCTCGCTGGACAGATGTACGTGAATGGAAAAGTTGGGGTTTTGAGACTTGGACCAACAAAGTGGCCACTTATGGTCTAGAGTTGTGATCCCAAAGTCCAACGTCCAATGAAAAAAGTACCTTTTAAACCTATGTTAGTGACAGTGTTAGAAGAAGAACCCATCACCGAGGACAACCACATCCTTTATGACAGAACTGCCATAGACATTCCCGAAAGACCATTCCGGGAGGACACCTGTGTGACTGTACCCAATGTAGATACTTAAAGAATTTTTCACTCTGTTGTCCCTAGGACACAATGGTTACCAAAACATGTTTTACAAATACCTGGTTTTTTTCCCACTTTGGTCGTTATAATGTGTATTTTATTGCTGTACTTGACCATTTGGATTTGATGCATTTTTGTCTTTCGTATTGTTCCATTTGATTTTTAGCAATAAACGTGTCCTGAAAAAGTATAAAAACTCTTGTCTTGTCTGTTTTCATGGCAAAAGCGACATTACCTACAATACTATAGCTACCTCTGCTGTTTCTGCTCCCTCTACCTCCACTTTTTAAGTCATCGGCGAACAATTAGATCGTACCAGTTGGGAGGCCTTGTCTCGTCGCCATCCCTTCAACATGTTAATTGCAGGACTAAGCGGTTCATGCAAAGCCGAATTTGTCAAACATTTGACAGAACGTAAGCATCATTTGATCCATCGCCCACCTCAACGCATCGTGTTGTGTTACAGAGAATGGTATACGGCGTACAGCCTCTTGCGAGAAAGTCAAGTCGATTCCATCGTAGTTGTGGAAGGCAATCCTAACGAAGACGAAATTAAACTGGTTTACGCGCCAAGGGCACTATTGTAATGGCAGTGTCCATTACATCACACAAAATTTGTTTCAAAAAGTAAAACGCGTCGCACCATTAGTCTCAATGCGCATTGCGTGGTCTTGTTTAAAATCCCTAGAGAGAAATCGCAAGTGTATATCTTAACCAAACAGGAACGCCTTGGCTGACTCATGCGTACAATGATGCCACTCAGACCCCACACGCATACTTACTCGTGGCTTTAAAACCGACCCGACCGGATTATTCGCGATTCCTTACCCATCTGTTTCACGACTGGTGTTAGGACGGAGGGCATGTCATTGTTAACGACCCAGTAGTCGACTTAACAACATAACATCTATTTTTTTTTTTACAAAACCCGGACACTTTGGCTGTCTCAAACATTGTCAACATGACGTCCTTTCAGTCTCCTCTTCCCGTCAAGTTCATCCATGCCTTGTACTGCATCAGCCGCGAAAAAATCCACAAATATTAGTCTCAAGAAGTATTACGATGGTTTACGGTAACAGCACATCAATTACTGCAAGGCATCATTCACATTCCACATCCAACCAAAATGTTAGTGAAAGAAACAAAGTAGCTCTGACCTAACTGGCCGTTCCTCGCATCGACACTCAAACCAAATAGAAAATCATTTTGAAACCTGGAATGAGAGATTCTCAAGGAGACGTCACCATTCGTTTCCTCTTAAAATGGAATCACAATGCTCCCTAAGTCATCCCCAAGAGAAAAGCTACTCCAAAAAAGCAAAACGGACCCAAAAGCAAAAGAGCATTGATGTAAAGACTAGATGACAGAAAAAAACCTCCCCAGAAAAAGAAAAGCCCACAGTAAAAGAAAAGCCCTTAGAAAACAGCTTCTATCTGCAAGAAAGACACTTTGGCCAAGACGCAACCTTACATTCGCACACCACGACATGCAGCAACTGTGACTGCGTCTCCAGTATCCTCAGACTCTTTCACTTCTCCATTCATAGTGATACCTGACACCCGTTCATCCTCAGTTATTGATACAATGGAAACCTTCATCTCCAAAAAACTCTTCCACCAGCGGTGACATCCTCTTCTTCTTTAGCAGCAGTACCTGACCCCAAAATCAACGTCCAACAGAGATCGGGCATGTGACAGTGTTTACTGGATTTGTCCAAGCAAAAACGGTTTTGATTTAATCTGTTGATACTCCTCACACCCACACCGACGACATGTGATACCTGTCATCAAGTTGATACGACTTAAAAAGAATCAGTGATGACGCATTCCAGTATTTAAAAACGTTGGTAAACAATGGGAATCAGTGTTTCTATGCTCCTGAGCACCCAAAAATGCCCCCTCAAAGAATACTGCTATAGAAAATGGAAAATTTAAAATATTGATTCATAACCTTCAATATCGACCCCCAAATGCTTTACTGACATAACTTGTAGCATATTGGTACAAGTTTACAAAATTTCATCCATGAATTTCAATCAAGCAGTTGTAGATAAGGAAAGTGTGATGGAAACTCTTACTCAGTGAGCTGTGAACTTGACCTTGAAGATATGACCTTCAGTGTAGTACATTATGCATCTACTATTGATCATATACTTGTATACCAAGTTTCAGACAGTCTTTAAAGTTGGAGATCAGAAGGGAAAGTGCAGTGAACAATGTAGCTTAACTTACTGATGTATAACTATACAAAGTTTCAGTTCTTGATTTCAAATAGTTTTAAAATTATGTAAGAGAAAGTGTGATGAAAATGTAAACTTCTGAGCTTTAACCTTTAAGATAAGGATGATCCATGGAAGCCAATGATTAATAAAATGGGACAATGATGATCCATGGAAGCCAATGATTAATCTAATGGGACAAGGATGATCCATGGAAGCCAATGATTAATCTAATGGGACAATGATGATCCATGGAAGCCAATGAATATCTACTGGGACAATTGTGATCCATGGAAGCCAATGATTAATCTAATGGGACAATGATGATCCATGGAAGCCAATGAATATCTACTGGGACAATGGTGATCCATGGAAGCCAACGATCATCTAATGGGACAAGAATGTTCCATGGAAGCCAATGATTATCTACTGGGATAACAGTGATCCATGTTGACAATGATGATTCATGGAGTCAACAGTGATCCATGGTGGCTATAGTGCTTGACAATCCATAGAAGAAACAGGAACAAGTTCTTATATATGTATCAAATATAAATTGAGGGGTATTGCTCACATCTATTAAATAAGTAAGAAAATCATACTTAATAAGGTTATTTAATTGAAATAAAACTATAGAAACTATATTAATAACTATTATATAAAAAGTTAAATATAAAACATTTCTACGAGATCTGTATTCCACTTTGGACAGTCATTGTGGCTATGTGGTCAGCGTTATGGAATTGCAAGCAGATGGTTACATGTTTCAATAATTCACTACTACAGCTGAGGCATCAATTAAGTGCTAGTTTTCACTGTTGTAATACCTACTCATTCATTTAGTTACAATTGTTCAGAGTAACCTATCCCAGTATATACCTGTAGTCATTAATACAGCATAATTACACATATTTACCACTGATCAACATATTTATTTCTGCTTTCAGATGCACTAGTCACAAGCTGAAAATTCATGTCATATATTATATATATATATATACACACACACACCTATAATAAAGCTGATGATTAGGTAGAAGTATCCTTTAGACGTAAGTGTATAGTACTTACATTGACAAATCCAATTATCAACTTTCAAGATTTTAAGCTTAAGAGCTCCGAGAAAATGTATTTCAAATGCAAAAGTCCTGATGCATTAAGTGTACCAGTATTGGTCACAAGGACCTGCTTTATTGTAGTAAGATTGTAGTACCTCTCACAAAGTTTCTGATTTTAGTATTATTAATACAGCATTCCAAACACCTGTGTGGTCTTGGTCAAGGCCTCTAAAAGATTAAATGCATGTGATATTTTTTTGTGTGCTAACAGAAAAGAAATATCATTATTTTAACATTATTAGCATTTCAATGCCCTGTGAAATGAGCATGAAAACACAAAATTTAACCCCAATAAAAAAAATGTGAAGAATATAGACCATAATGACCTACTTTTGCAATGTATGTGTTCTGCTAATAAAGATGTCTCCCTTCACCAGGTTTCATGACCCTAGATAGGATGGTCTGTACATAGCATGCACAATTATAACCCAAAAAATACTGGTCATGAGCTAAACACCTAAAACTTAACCTAAGCCAGTAAAATGTGAAATATAGGTCACAATGACCTTGTGGAATAATGTTGTGGTACTAACAAAAGATGCAAACTATTATCGGGTTTGATTATTCTAGCATGAATACTGCTTGAGACATGTACATTGTTTTTAATTTAAAAAGTCAGTGAAAAGTGAATTATGAGTCACAACTGTTTGCTTCTGTTTGACTGTGCAGTGCTCATCAAGATACATTCCCTTTAATAAGTTCCGTGTGTGTGAGATTTAGATTTGTAACATGGCTTTAACAATTTCCAGTCATATTGCTATGATGTCAGCAGTTTATTGTGATGTCTGGTTTTGGGGTATCATGCTGTAGACATGTAGCATGATGTCGCCATTTGTCACATTATCCTGACACCAGATCAACCAGTCCTAATACTAACCTTTTAATGCTGAGCGCCAGGTGAGGCAGCTGTTAGTAGTATTTGTATAAGTATTTCGTATGACTTGACCAGGAATCGCATCTACAACCTCCTGAATCTGAATCAGATGTTCTAACCACTAGGCCATCGGAGTAGTTTACTAAGTTCAATGATTCCAGGTGTAACAGTATGCATATTATGTGTAGAAAGCCCATGTGATCAATAGCTAAATGCAGAATGGCATGAATGTACCAATGATCTACAGCATAAGCCCCTCCTCCTATGGGGGAAGGTAGATGCTATGAACCCAATTCCATAATGCTGCTTAAGAAAGATAAGTTAAGATGCTGTGAGGTTGTACATGTGTATAAGCTAATAAACATGTAGACTGTTGCCAACACTGACATCTAATGGGATGGATGAGTTCCAAGTTCAATAGCCTTCTTACTTCATAGAGGTGAGCTAAATATGAAAACAAAATTTAAAATCAAACCAATTTATCAATAAAACCTTCTAGATACATTTTTATACATGTATGTAATATGATAATGTCCTATAAATATGCAAAGATGGAAAGATCTCTTCATGGTTACAAACAAATCTCTTATTTTTGTTAAGAAATTTTAGATCATTTTATTTTTACGATCTCAAAAATTTCACCTCATGAAAAACAATTAATTCTACCAAAACTGCCTATTACAAAAATTACAAATGCATAATTCATGAAAACTTAAAGGACATGAAATGTTCCCATACATAATTTATTTTGATCAATATGAATACTATCTGTGATATGTAACATTTGTGCAAGATTTGTGAAACTGCTTTTTGTCTAACATATTTAGAGATGGTCTAAGTATAGGGATCTTAGAGCTATGATGACCAAAACCATTTGGAAAAAGAACAGCACTTACAAATATAGAATAAATTATATCCCAAAATATCATGCAAATGGGACTGGTGTTATATAGTAATGAAGTGCTAAATTTTTGTGGCTTTATTCTAACATTACATCTCTATAAGTATCAAAGACAGCCCAGTTCTAAAATGTAAACAAGGGAACAGTCTAAATATCACTGAAGACTTTGGATAGAATTGTTACAAAGGCTTATTATTAAGGAGTCTCTGAGGCCAACAAAAATCTCCAAAGGTTTCTTAGCATTAAATAACACTAAATGCTCAGTGTGTGTGTGTGATTTGGATTTTTAACGTAGCTTTTTTTAAAAAAAATCAGTCATATCTCTATGTCTTCAGTGACAGTTTACAGTGGGGCATCATGCTGCAGACATGTAGCATGATGTCCCACCCAGTCACATTATCCTGACATCATGCCGACTAGTCCTAACACTAACCTCTTAAAGCTGAGTGCCAAGAGAGGCAGCTGTTAGTACCATTTTTTAAAAGTCTTTTGGTATGACACAGCTGGGGATTGAACCCACAACCTCTCACATACAAGGTGGATGCTCTAACTATGACACAGCTGGAGATTGACCCACAACCTCTCACATACAAAGTGGATGCTCTAACAACTAGGCCACTAAATGATCCATGTTCAATAAGTCATATATAAACGGAAAAGAAGAAAAAAATCACAAACAGGGAACAAGTGAGATCTTGGCGGATCTTCCATAAAATCAAAAAATATAGTAAACTATAGATAAAAATAGTTGCAAAAATATACAACACATAAAACAAATGATGTATCATTAAAAAATGTATAAGAAATGTCAAATATCAAACTTTTTAATAAAAAAAACCCAAACCCCAAAACATAAATTAAAGCAAAACAGAAAACAAAATTAAAGCAAAACAAAATTTAAATTAAAGCAAAACAAAACAAAACTTAATTGGTATCAGCTGCTGTCATGGTGTTGTGTACCACTTACAAAGGTGAACAATTAAAAAAAGCCATAAAAAACAAACTTTGCTTCAGTAATGTGATTCCTATATGTTTGTTGTATTCCATTAGTTTAGCACTGGTGTAATGAATGTCAAAATAAATTACTGGTCAAAATCTATTTCTTCTTTTTTTTTCTTGCCAGCAAAGGAAAATAATTAATACTAAACTACCATCCATTTATGTTATTAATATTGATTATTAAAACAAATATATGTTTAAAAAAATCACTGGACATAAACAGAATTACAGTAAAAAATAAAAACCAGAAAATGCTTTTGAATACAAAAAGCAGAGAAACAAATCATTGAAACAGACATTTATGAGCAGTTGGATATCCGATACTTTTCAAAATACAAGATTTCAACCATGAAATAACCATATTGAAATTACAGTATGTACTCGCTTGTAAGATAAATCCATCTCCAAAATGCAAAACCCCAGGTCCATATTGCATAATATATGTGCCGTTTCTTAGGCGTTAATAGTAAAATATACAACATAGACCCTGACCTGCATCTGCATTATGCTAAGGCTGATTAAGATCTTTATATGTTTGCAGTTCTAATCGACTTATAAGTGAGAACATACTGTTAAGAAATTCCTTTTTGGTCAAGAAAACTACCTATTTTTGTTGGGCTTAGATATTTACCAACCAAAAACAAATATAAAGCTTGAACAAGAAAAGCGTGTCATCTAAGTGAAAGGCTCAGAAACATATTTACAATGAACCTCAAGTGGCCAGTTAAATGTTGTCTATAAAAATGAATTACAATATGAGCCAATAAAATTACATTATTGCATAATCACTTGATCATAAATTAGTGCTGCACTACAATCAATTAGTATCATAGCTGTAGTATAAAATTAGAATTAAAGGTGTCAAATTCATTCATACATAAACTGATAACAAATTTCATAATTAATGTTGATTAAAAACAACACAACTTTCTACTAAACAATCTCCACTTAAGATTTTGTTTAAAAATGCATTTTATCCAAACTGAGCATTAAAGTCAGTCAAACATCAACTGATAACATTTCCAGATAGCAAATACAATTAATCTTTCCTTGAATTTAAATATTTGATATGTACATTTTCTCCATCTGTATACAATTACATGCATATACATGTTATAAAATGTATAAGACTGAATAATTTTAGTCTGGTTACCCTATGTAAACTCTTTTGCTTAATAAGGAATTGGTTTCACATCAGAAACTAGTTAATCTTTACTATGACAGACAAAGATGCAATTTGAATAAAATCAAGATCTCTGACAAAAACTGAGATCTGAGAGACAAAACTTTTTATTTTCTGATGACCTCTGGTCAAAGGTTAACTAAACATGAGCATGCCTGTCAGATCTTCTTAACTGTAAGCAGATCTAAATTTTAATCAGAGTGGGCAATAATATTTTTTAAATACTTGTTAACTGTTCCTAATTTGGGGATTTTCATACTTTTCATGAGATACCAATTTTCAGGGATACTTTAGTTGCTATACACCACAAATTTAGGAACTCTTTGAACAGAGATCATACCTCATCAAATGGACAGGACCACTTTCCCACCCCAGAACAGGACCCCTTTCCTACCCCAGAACAAGACCCTTTGTCGAGATGACAAATTTAAAGACTCTCTGAAGAGAGATCTTCATGAAAGTTGCAGGATTCTTTTTCAACCCATGATAGGATACCTTCTCCAATCGAACCCATATTTTTCCACCTATGATAGGAACCCTTCTCCAATCCATAAATTTCAGTACTAACAAGACTTTTTGCCCACCACTAAACATATATCCAGGAAAAAAAAGGAGTTTACAGTAACATTGGAATGATAGAGTCACAGTACACTGATAAAAATGTACAACAGTTAAAGCTGCCACAAGACTTCTAGACACATGTGGTATATAAACTGTAACAGTAAAAATATCTCTTCATTTGCATAAAAGGTTATCTGATAATGTAAAAGCTTCATTCAAAATATTAACTTGCTACACAGTTCATCTTTGGTCAGTCTTTGGAACTTATTGATACTAAACAATAGTTAGTGTCACAGACTGGGAACTATGAGGGTTTTTTTTTCTTTTGTGTTTTTGTATTAAAAACTTTTGGTTGAGTGAATAGATCTTCTGACTGTCCAGAAATAATCAGATAGTGACAGTGGGACAATAAAAAGCTCAACATATTGATATTCTAACAATGAGGTTAATTATGTGGGTTAAGCACAGCCACCTGCATCACAGTGATTGTTTTTTAGGTTTGTTTTACATCATGATTAATGCACACATGATGAGCTATCTACTGATAATCAACCTAGTTTGTCCACCAATGTCATAAGTCCCCCACCCCATAGATTCTTTTTTTTAAAGACTTGTACACATTTTAAAAAAATATTTTGAATTGTTCATCAATGGTAGAGCAAAAAAGAAATTATGTCATATCTCAATTTGCAATTTATGTCTAAAGGATCCATTTTAATCAGTAAATATGCCATGTTGGTGCTGACTGTGTTACTGATGAGAATGAGGTTACTCAGTTTGCAATTTCTTTGTAAAGGAATTAAATTACTAAAGAGATCCATTTTAAGCTAATCAGTGTAAATATGCCATGTTGGTAGTGACTGTGTTACTGATGAGACTGAGGTTGGTCCTCAAGTTGCTGATTCTGTGTGATGAAGTTGATCAGGTCAATCCTGGTAGCTATGCCAAATATCATCTGTTTATCCTTCATCCTGTCTTTTCCTCCAACTGCAAATTAAAATTGATTCCTACATTTTAATAAAGTTTGAACATGAGTACATCAGCAAAGTAATGTCAAAAGAAATATAAGCTTCTTGAGGAAAACTGCAAGTATCATTCTGTATTATGCAAAGCTTTTCATCAACACGGACATATCTGATTGAAAGATAATGATCACTGCCTTTGCATAATATTTATCTGCAATCTAAACACAAATGTTTTAAACACAAGTTGCAACCTAAATATCAAATCATGAGCTGGTAAGTCAAAAAGGAATATCCCTGAAGCCAGTCATTCAACAGAAAGAACGTTACTGGTAGCACACAAAGATATTCAATGCATAGACTCGAGCAAACACCAACAAGACTTGGAAAAAAAAAACGTTCTGCTTTATGGGATACAACAGAAAAAATCCATGATAATAAGTCAGATGATTGGTGAATTAAACCACAGCACAGCTGCATTAAAAATGGTCACATCTTCAAAAGACAACAATGTCAAAGAAGAGGATTAGGAAATGATAAAACCTTTGCTAAAGTCGCAAGTTCTCTGCAGAACAACAATAACTGTATGGCAGCATTTCCACATAAAACATCAATAGTACAACATCTCGATGATTGCAGAGTAATAGGTATTACTATCCATACAGGGGATTCCTCCTTGCTTTTAATCAATAATAATTTGCCTTGTGATCTTGCAAAAATTTGGGGGAATTTGCGATTATTTGGGCAAAATTAATTCTATTGTAGAAAATGCTAATACTGTACACTAAATGCTTATGTTATAGGAGATGGAAATGCTAATACGCTCAAATTCACTCCCTTTGGAAATAAACTTCGCCAATTTGGTGATGAATATAGTTATATCATATAGGACTCAAAACCAATATTAGACCACACAATAGATTTTACTTACATTTGCGATTCACACAATACAGTGTCTTGGTTGGATCATAGTATCTCTACACAGTCTGCTCATTCTGCTATAATTGATATGAGAATATTACACACCCTAGTTGGGTCTGACCATCGTCCTACTTTAATGACTATCAAGACTAATCTACCTCCCAGATTTGATTCTTGCCCCAATGAACTCTTAAACTTGAAATACATCAATTGGTCAGACCTCACTTCTGACGAAAAACTGAATTATTTTCTCAGACATCTGTATTCTTATTAAAGAAGATTGAGATCCCATATTGTGTTGCAATCTGTAATGACCTTGGCTGCACTAATAAGATGCATTTGAAAATATAAATGGATTATACACTGATACAGTAACAGTAAAAGCTTTGTTGAACTCTGGTAATAGCTTAACTGGTAAATCCAAACGCGATCAGAATATACCAGGCTGGAATGACTGTCAAAGAACTACATGACTTTGCAGAAAATGTTTACCTTATGTGGCGTGATAACGGTAAACCTCATCTTGGCATCTCAGTAACCAAATGTGCCAAACAAGAGCACAATTTAAGTATGCTCTCAGATAATGTAAAAAGGAGGAACTAAAATATGGAGCAGACTCATCTGCACAAAAATCTGAAATGTTGACCAAAGTGAATTTCCAGAGTTAAACAAAAAAATATGACAACTTCCAATAAACTACTGAATTGATGGGAACCATGCTCCAAAAAATATATGCAACATGTGGAAAAATCATTTTGAAGATTTAAGTGTTAAAAATAAATCGAATAAGAAATGTGTTATTTCCGTATTGAAAACCCCTTCTACTTGTATTGATGTAATCACATTATGTGAGATCCAAAGTGCAATAACAAAACAAAAAGGTGGTAAATGTCCAGAATCGGATTTGTTATGTTTTCTTTTTTAGTTTTACATACTCGACATCATGTGCTATTGATGATTTTATTTAATATTTTTGTATGTGTAGAACTTTGTACCAGATGATTTCACAAACATTACAGTTATACCGCTATTGAAAGTAAAATTTGTAACCTGGCGGACAAAAAGAAATACAGACCTATATCCCTTACTATTATTATTTCAAAATATGTGAATGCATCAAACAGTAAAGATGTGTAGTCATATTCTTCAATAATTAGTTGTTTTTTTAAAAGATTTATGCCATTACTTGTTTAAGGAAACTGTCAGCTATTATGAAGAATATGGTAACCCAGTGTTAGCATGTTTTTTAGACGCTAGTAAGGCATTTGATAGGGTCAATCACTGGACACTCTTTAAAAAGGTGCTCTATATTAACATACCTGTCTATATAGTTCATACCTTAGTTAACTGGTATAGCAAACAGGTGTATTATGGGGAAGCGTAATATCCAGCGCTTTCCATGTAACCAATGGGGTGATGCAGTCAGGTATTCTTTCCCCTTTGTTTTTTAATATATACATAGATGAGTTAAATCATAAACTGGGTCAGTGTTACCTAGGGTTACATCTACCACCAAATGTGTTGTTTCTTAACAATTTTATTTTTGCTGCTGATATGTCATTGATTTGTCCTTCTATCACAGATTTAAGGAAATTTTTAAAGATTGTGAACAATATGCATTAGAGAATGATATCTATAATTTTGCATGGTCTTTCAGAGAATTTCTTTCAAATTATCACGTCCTCCCTCAGAACAACTTAATGGCAATGATCAAATGTATGTTAACAGTTATACGTATTTGGGTAATACTTTTGAAATCCAATCGGTCGGATAATGAAGATATGATGAGACATTATCGATCTGTGTACTCAAACAAACATACTTCTACATACTAGATTATTCAAATTTTATTGCTGCACTATGTATTATGCATCTCTGTAGACAAACTTTAGTGAATGTATGAAAAGAAAACTAGTTATTGGTTATAATAATATTCTTCATTTTCTATTAGGTCTTCCTAGATGGAACAGTGCATTCAACATGTTTGTAAATTATAATGTATTCAGTTTTTGATGAAGTAATGAGAGAGAATGTACTCTCAATGATGACAAAAATATATAATAGTAAGAATTGTATATTGATATCTCTTTGAAACTATACATTCATTTAAATTATATATTATTAGAATATAGAACAAGTTACTCAATAAATGTGCCACATAATTTCATTCATAACAATGCAGGGCACAGTTAATTATTATAGATGTATCTGTATACATATGATATATATGTTCTTTAATATTTGCAATGTTGTTACTTTATATCTATATTTTAATTTAGATGTATAAACTACCGGTATGTAGTCTTAAATAAAGAATTCTTATCTTATTTCAAAAAAGTTCACAAATTATCTGCAGAATGGTTTAAGATTGTACATGGTCTAAGATAAAAAAAATATTTAAAAAATCTGTTATTCTTAGTTCTTTTTTAGACAGTAAAAACATCTTTAAAACCAGTGCCAGATTAAACCAAGTGGAAGCCCTTGGGTAGTCAAAATCTTGGGCACCCCCTCACAAATTATCTCCTATCAATATTATGTTGATTCCTTTTTGCAGAGCCAATAGGCACCAGCGTAGTCAGCATATTGGGTAATCTGGTACTGTTTAGAAGACACTCAATATAAAGGATATAGAGAACATTATGGATTTCTTCTCTTAGATTATTTTGAACCATTACTCAATATGATCACAAGCTGGTGTTTCTATAAATGACCTCTATAGATCAATAAATGACCTCTATAAATGACCTCTAAAGATCAATTTCACTGCAATTAACCATATAAAGTTGCAGCAATTTAAGAAATTCACAGTGATCTACTTCTGTGAGTGAAGTAATACAAATAATACAAAACCAAATTCTATGATGTCATTTACCCTGCCTTCAACTGAAAATAAGTTAAAATATTACTGCAAGTATTAAACTTTGTCTATGAAGTCACTCCAATAAAAAGGTCATTGTAGCCGGTCTTGCCATATACTGGTTGAGGATGATTGAAGGATAAATCATAACTAAGAATGAAGAAAATAAATATATACAGAACGGATGAAAATCCAGTAATTAGGCCTACACAGATGTGGTATTTAAGCTTACAAAACAAAATAACAAATTAAAAATTAGAAACCTTATACAAATCTACTTATGCAATGGCTAAAAATATCACAAAAACATTCTCAACAAGATTCGTAACACTGACATTCCTACAACGATACCCATTAATGTTGTTTACTTGGGCTATTCATGTCCTAAATGTAAAATGGCAAGAGTACCATGAACAGTACACAGTACTATATGCCCACCCACAGTCCTCTATGAAAGCACTTGAATGGCATGGTTGACTCGAGGAATTATTGACCAATGGGTCACAATGACACTGACTAAAGGCCAAGTTGTGGAGTCTTGATCAAACTGAATGCTGCTGAAGCCATCATTTTATCCTTTTTCAAGTCATAATAACCATAACATATGAATCCTTTTCACATCACATCAATAGCCCTCTTCTTTTACCTAATCTCCAATCCTCTGCAAACTTTCTTTGCAGTATGTGGTATGAAAAAACCTAAGTTATTATTTACAAACTATTTTAATTTTTCTTTTTTACCTCTAGATCAGATGCCATTTTTCTTATCCAAAGTTTAACCATCCACAAAGTTTACAAAAAGATACACAGGTGAAGACTTAAGTTTTGCGCAGAAACCATTTTTTAGCCAATGTAACCTTGATCTTTCGCCTCCTCCCAAACTGACTGGCCTCTTCTTTAACCCAAATACAAAACTATCCACAAATTATGATCCAGTTCTGTGATGTAGAATTTGTGTTATTAAGTGGAAACTATTTGTCTTCTTCCAATAGTGAACTTGAATTGTGACATTTTGTGCTCCATAATCAATAGGCTTCTCTCTAACCCAAAGTGCAAGCCATCCACCAAAGTTTTGAAGAGGCAGATTGAGTAAATTTATTGTGGAGAAACAAAAAAGGTGGATATACAGTGGTTTATAAAGTCACTCGTATAAAAGGTGGATGTAGCACAAGGGATGTACAGATATCATAACATAATCTCTGCTTTCTGGTGGGCACATACAATTCTGTACATAACAGCTTCCGATTTCACTTGAGCTTTTCCATTTACTCAAATCAGGCCTCTGCTATGGGCTAAAATCTCTTAACCCAAAGCAGAAAAGGCACATAATGATAATCTTTGAAGAGCTTTTGATCAATATATAGTACATAACTATTCAATGGCTTTACTGTCTGCGGAAGGAGCTAGGCAGGTTTTAAATTAGCCAAAATTTGGCTAAGGATTCCTGTTGCCATACTCAGTGAGGCTGGTACACAGCTAATGTCCTTTTAGCCCAGTTTGGCTAATTCCTACAAAGCTGTTCTTCACACTCTTAAGTTGAAACCAAATCTTGGCTAAATGAATTCTTAGCCAAAATTTGGCTAAGGATTTCTGTTGCCATACTCAGTGAGGCTGGTACACAACTAATGTCCTTTTAGCCCAATTTGGCTAATTCCTACAAAGCTGTTCTTCACACTCTTAGGCTGAAACCAAATCTTGGCTAAATGAATGCTTAGCCAAAATTTGGCTAAGGATTCCTGTTGCCATATTCAGTAAGGCTGGTACACAACTAATGTCCTTTTAACCCAATTTGGCTAATTCCTACAAAGCTGTTCTTCACACTCTTTGGTTGAAACCAAATCTTGGCTAAATGAATGCTACACATTTGCCTTTCACATGGATTTAACAAGTGGTTTTTCTATGTACATAATAGTGATGTTGGTGGGAAATAGACTCACCCATAGTATAGATAAAAATAATAATAATAATAATAATAATAATAATGAGGACTTTGTATAGCACCTAATCTTTAGAAGCTGTAAGCATTTTACAACATCTATAATGATTTGACTACAAAAAAAACACATGAAACTATAAAACAAAAAAAAACATGCTGAAAATATTTAAGGTAGGAAACAACATTAAGTCTTTAAGTTTGCTTTTGCAGTTGACATGTTTTTCAGAGTTTTAAGAGACTCTTAAAAGGGATTACAGTGTCTTTGTGTCTAATTTCATTTAGCAATTCATTCCAAGTTGTTGGGCCCTGGTATGCAAATGAATGTTGTACATATGACTTCATTTTCATAGTGGGAATAATGAGTATATGATTGCCAGAAGAAGATCATAAGTATCTTGCTGGTTTGTACACATGGGAGAGGCCAGATAGGTAATACTGGACTGGAGTCCATCAGTGAAATGTAGCAGTCATTGTATGGTACAGAGCAGTGGGGAGGTTTGCTTTATTGAGATGTGTGTTCTGATCATGTTACTCTAACATGGCACAGTGTTAGTACATAATGTACATTAAACATAAAACCCACATACAATGACAGTGCTAGGGCCTTACTTGTTAGAGTTGGGTTAGAAATAAATCAGTGAATGAAATGACTGTATTTTTATCACACCAATGATTTTCGTCATTGAAATTGATTTAATCAAACTAGTATTTCGGCAAAAATTGTAAAACCTACAAACTTTATCAAGTATTTAACAGAGAGATGGACCAACAGGAAGATGGATGTGTACAAAATCTAGAGAAAACCAAACTATTAAAACAAATGTTTAAAAATATAACAAATTTTATTATTAAAGAACATATGACTGAAATGGTGTACATTGTAACAACTTTTACTTTAACATTAAAGATCTCTTTTCAATAAGTCTTTTTATGCCTATCGTCAATTTTCTTGAAGCAGGAAATTCAAATTCCCCTGGTAAAATATTGCTGACTGATATTGTCAGCTGTTTACATGATGTCAGTGACGCCTTAAATTGCTTTGTTCTGTATAATCTAATTGTAATCTCAGCAGGCGCAACTTCCATGACCTGACCGATAGTTGCATCTGCAAGGTACAAAACATGTCTCCCAACATCATATCTTCTTCTATCTGCTCATTCAGCTCAATGCCTGCCTGAGACTTGTTGGGTTATGTATACCTGAAAAATTTGGATCAGTAATTTTTAAATGAATTTTATTTATTTTAAACTAAACTAAGCAAGTCTTTTGAATGATTGTTTTACTGTCATAATAGAAGAAATTAATATAAAAAATTATAAATAATGTTCAAATTTCATTGCAATTTAGTTGGAAAATTAACACTCAGATTTTTCTTTTTAAATATCATAATAGGTATCATAATTCTGTGAGATATAATTGAGAGTTGCACATTCAATTTTCATTAATTCTTGCTAAATCAACTTTCTAACTCATCATAAACCATTAGAAGTTTACTGGCACATATTATAATTTGAAACATTAACTCATTGTATCTGTATTGTATCAATATTACATAATTGTTTCAATGTAACAGTCTTCAGTGGAAATATTTTGAACTATTCACTCAGGTGCTTTTATAACTGGTATTTTCAAGTTTAACATGACATTTCATTTAAAAGGAGAAGTTGAACAAACTATTTATTTGCTTCTTATAAAATATCCATAAAACAATGTATGTCTTTCAGAGATAAATGTTTAGGTACTAAACCATGTTTATTTTGGAACAATTGCCCATTACATTTGACTGTAGTGTTTCATGAGAACAGAGAACAGATATTTGTTTGGAAAATGTACTCTTCAGTTTGTCCAGATGACTAAGTAATAATTAAAATCTTTAAAAGAACACTATATATATATATATATATATATATATATATATATATATATATATATATATATAATTTGGCCATCTACATATCCATAAAAATAAGTGTTCTACATCTCCCTTCCCCACTCAATTAAATTCATATTTTTAAAATTGATTTGAATTGTATTAAAAATGGTCTGGTCATAAACACATACCGAAAATCATACATGTTTATTTATATTTGTCCAAAATCTGATGAGCATCTATGACAACTAGATGTTGATATAAACTAAGTCTCAAATGTTAAAGGACTGATTTAACATTTAAATATGGCTTAAATTGTGTACAACTCTTTTTATCTGATTTCTGATGCATATAACATTCCTTCAGATTTAAATTTGTCAGATTTATGGTGTTATTGTAATGGTGCTGATGGATATGACAGTTTCAATGAAAACACTAATCTTGTTGTGTACAAGGAAGGTGTCTGAAAATAACAAATATGACTTTATATTCCATACATACCTGCATACAGTCTTGTCATTGACCTTGAAAGTCTGTGTTTTTGTATGTTTATATGTCACTGCACATTCTCGGATGATGCTAATGAGTACTGTCATCCGTTTAGGTCCTTCAGGTAGTATATGCAATTTTTGTCGCCAGACTAAAATGTCCTCCGTTGTAAAGTTGTCATTGCAATGACTATTGCACCCACATGCCACAGATTTTTCCTTTTCAATGAAAGTTAAATCTAATGCAGCTCTTCTTCTTTTCACATTGAAATCTGCAATATATGGCATTTGAAATTGTCTTCAGATTTTAGTATGCAGACAAATTTTAAAACAAACATTAATGTTATGCATATGATGATGCTAGTAATTTTGTGATGTTTTCATACTAATGCATACATTTAAACTGCTTAATAATTTGTATCTTTCTGTTTTTCTTTTAATATAATTAAGATACAGAGCTTTATTAAGATTCAAAGAAGATTTACTGAAAAAGTCAAATAAAATTAGAAGAATTAAGTAATGATACTAAAATGATTTTAATGCAGTAAAATCAGGGCACTTAAATAATTAAGCATATAAACATCCATAACTAATTAGCCTCAAAGTTATTTTGGTGGAGTAGGTGAATAATGCATGACTGAAATGAAAATATGTTTCACTCTACCATTTCAGTGCTTTATTTCTATGCTTTAAGTTTGTAATCTAAGTGGCAATTACTGTAGTAGTAGTAGTTGTAGTAGTAGTTGCTGTTCTTGCTGTGTAACAAATACAAATTGTAATTTACCTATATTAGACATACAAGATGACAACCGTTTCTGAACAAATCTTGTTGCTGGGAGACCGATATCTGCAAGATAAAAAATTTAAGTCTCAACCTGTTAGTTTTTGCTGCAGTCTTTAATTCACCTAACATACCTTTTAAAAGTTACGCAACTATCATTCTGAGTTTTCTTTTCCTACTGCTGATGATAATTAAATATTTGAATGCATTTATGCCAATAGCATTTTACTTATAAAAATACTGATATCAAGAGTATATTCTCTATTATTTTAAAAGAAATACATAGTAATTATTCAAGTAGAAATCTGGACCAGAGAACTGTTGATAGCCAGTAAGTGTTAGGCTCAATAATCAAAATGAATTCCATCAGTGGTCACCAGGCAGGAATCTTGTGATGGAAACTAAAAATACTATTAAATTTTTTAAAAAATCTTTGCAGTGAACTGAAAATTAAATTATTCCCTTTTGTTATAGCATTTTCCATCAGAATCTGAATCTGATTTATGTTCAAAACTTGCTGTTATATTATAGTATGCAGAGAGAAAATATTACAGCGGGAAAAAAACATTTCAGTACTTGCAACATAATGTTTATGAAGACAAAATAAAATCTACTGGTTTAGGAGTGAATATCTTTAGTCGAAATATGTAAATCTACTGGTCTGAAATATTTTACATGTAATGCTAAAAATATCTTTAGAAAAGTTTACACTTAAATTTGATAAAATGTAATACATGCTCATAGGGTCAACTTCACAACATAAATTTACAAAACTATGCCAAATCTAATTCATACTGAGTATGCTCTGATAAGATGTGGGCTATGCTTACTGAATGGAATAAAAATCCCTGAATAGTTTAATAAAAGTGCCTAATACTAATAGATAATTTAACATAATATAACTATGTACTATTGTTTATATTCTGTTTGTTTTATTAACCTATAGAATGTTTACAAATTAGCAATTTAAATCTATACACACCTTTGTTGAACTCATTTCCAAGAAGTTTTCTGTACAAGTCCTTGTCCATCTCTTCACACTTTGGACATTTCAGTTGAACTTCTCTGGTAGCAAGAAAACTAACCTTATTTATACTGCAGTAACTGGTTGAATGCCTTCTACCAGTTCTGCCTCTATCAAGGCTATTACATGCCCAGCAGGCAGCTTTTAAGCACTCAGCAAGATCAATGAAAGCCTGTCATGATCAAAGGAATTTTACACCAAGAGCATGGCCTGGAGAGAGCCATACACTGACTCAAAAATAAGTCACTTGGTTTTATGAATTGTGTTACTTGTCCAGCTATCATAGTAGAGTATGCAAACTCCATGATAATACAAATTCAATAATGTTAGATGTTTAAATGCTGATGATCATACCTATATTTATAGGCATATCCTTAATGACAGCTTCTGTGTAGACTGAAAAGCCAAATGTTATGGCATTTTCTGTCATTCCAAGTGTTTGAAATGTTTTCAATATTGCACCAAAGAATCTGGTGCAGATTTCAGTAACCTTATTTTAAGTCTCTACTTTTCATTTGAAAAAAGGATCAGCTTTCTAAATATTTTGTAAAGTAAATTATTGCATCCACTATCAACTAATCCTAGCCAGCCAGACACACAGAGATGTACCATATTCCACCTATTTCCATCAAATTTGTGTATTGTGAGTCTTTCATGATGAATTTAGATAAATGCTACTAAGTTCATGAATATATGTGGGAAATTATCACTGAGAATAACATTAAACTAATCATCAATTAAGTTATCACGGATGGAATATCCTCAGATATTGTATAGTAATCACAATAATGTAGATCAAGTATTATCTTAATAGTATAGTTTTACTATTCCAGAATTTGTTTCATTACAGCCCATTCAAAACTTGGACATGATTTCTTTTTATAAATAAGCAAAACTGAAAAAAATTAAAATACTAGTAATCATGTAATTTACACAACTGCTGCTAGACAATACAAATATATGTGCTGCTCTTTAGCTTTGGAGGCAACACAGATAACAATAGCATGATCCTATTTCCATTCATGTTTTCAACCTTAAACAGTTAACCAACCCACCAATAAACATGGTCACATTTTAGACTGAAGTCTTCATAGACCTGATTATAATATTCTATGGTCCATCCTTGTATCCCACGAACTTGCATCAGCTAACTACTGCATTATATGCTATCTGAATGTATCAGTTCCTTCACCTTTACTTGCTATTAAAAGACACCTCGATATGATAAATAGAACCAAACTAATGCATGACATCCAAGCGAACCTAACAACTTGCTTACCTCCTACAGTAGAAGAACTTGATAACTGCCTGTGTTCATTGCTTGAAAACATCTCAGCCATCAAGTGCAGAGTATCAATTCAAAAGTGTTCTCCATGGTATAGCAGTGTTAGGGACCAACTTTGCACCATTAAAAAAGACCACTGTGAAGTGGAGAGGCTTTGACTTTCCAACAGACTCACTTTCATAAGCTAATCTATGAAGCTGCCAAGAAGAATGTCACAAACATAGTCCATTTAGCCAAATTATCCCACTACAGTATTTCAGCGACAACAATTAGCAGCACATGGATTAATTTCTGATAGTTGTGACGATGAGTGCACCAAAGTCATGTGAACTTGATCTAATTCCAACATCACTGCTGTTTGAGTGCTTCGATCCAATATTGCCTTTACTAACTGATGTTATTAAAACCTCTCTCTCATCAGAGGAATTCCCATTATTTTTCAAAACTGCCAGTATAAAACCTTCTGCTGAAGAAACTAACATTCAACTTTAATGCTTTAAAGAACTACTGACCAGTTTCTAATCTCCCGTTCATATAAAAAATCTTAGAAAAAGTTGTTCTGACCCAGCATGTATCTCATCTGAATTCAAACAGTCTTTATAGCAATGTACAGTCTGCATATCTCCCCTGCCACAGTACTGAAATTACACTTCTGAAAGTAGTTAATGGCATTCTCTCTGCTTTGGATAGGGGAAAGATTACATTCCACACACTCCATGATTTGTCTTCAGCATTTGACACAACAGACCATGATATATTAATTCAATGTAAAAAGCATGTATATGTCATTCACAACACAGCCGTTTTTTGGTTCAAGTCTTAACCTAGAAAGCAAGCAACCTATCTTGCCAGATGTGAAAAAGCTTCGGGCCTTGTATTGTTTATATACTTGCAAGGTGCCCTGTTATAAAGTTCTGGTGTTTATATGATATGAACAATTCAACCTAATTTTTTTCACAACCCATATCAATGTTGAGTTTATAGTGTTCGCATTGTTATAGTTGAGATGAGCAGTTGAGAAAAAAAATAAAGTCACACGTGTATTTATAAAAGGAATTAATTTTATAATTTATCTGCAATCAATATTTATCAACACATTGCATTGAAGACAGTAGTGCAGTGGATACTCAGCCATGGGTGTAAACATAATAACATATTTCTCTAATAGGTGTTGAAGTTAACTACAGATTGTACACACTTTTCAAAGTAATTTTTCAACCAATTGATCTGATTGCTACATGTGCTTCTACTGGTAATTTCATAATGCCTAATTATCATACAGGATAATTTATTTTCTTATCATGTAAATATTAAAATAAGCCTATGATGCATTTGATAAGTAGATTATTAACATATAGTTCATAACATTATCAAACCCACTTTAAAATTACATTTGTTCCATGAATTTACATGTCAAGATTATTAAAATATACATCTACAGTCCTTTCAAATATTGTTCAATCAAGATTCAGTTAGTTTGTTTATTTACTCATTCAGCTACCAAAAAATTAGCCAATGAGAATTGTAGTGAATGTTATGTGCATACAAAATTTGCCCCAAGATCTGTACATTTAATCTTTTCCCTTGTGCTCAAATTTGATGAATTATGATGTCAGTGTACTGCTTTGTCCGATCATATGGATATATGAAAATCCCTTTTAATATCTTGACTTTGTTGTGACATGCATATAAAGTTATATTTTAAAAATTGTAGAAATTTTCAGCTAAACCAAATCCAAATAATGAAATAATCTACGATCCATAACTTTGGTCAGAGACTGTTAACTACAAGCAAGTGGTCCATAGGGCATCATCAAAGGCTTGCCATCATGATTAGATTATTCAAATGTGTAATTAACCATGCTCTCCCAAGGGATTTTAGCTGTGAAATTTGAATTAGAGATGGTGATAATCAGGATGACCCTTGTTACATGTCCAACTGTTAGCACTGGGCTACATGAAAGGAAAATCAAAATGAAACTTGAACAGTAAAATTTTGTTCTAAATTTCTTGTGTTCCAAGTACTTTTTTGAGTCTCTTCAAAATAGTTATTGAAGAGCCACTATGGAATAGATACTTAGTTAATAAATAAATGGTGGATTATTATACTGTCATAATACAAATTATAATACTCAATCTTTACTTATTTAAAAGATAGGTAGATAGATACGAAGGTTAGGTGGGTAGACTAAATCAAGTTAATAAATTTAATGTCTCGCATAGAAATACATGCAGAATGCAAATGATTTTCAAAGTTAACTTTTGGGCATTTATGTGCAATTAATGAAATTGTGAGAGTCTGTCTTTAGCAAATTGTGGGAAGTAAAATCCCAAAATGATTTTATATGTGATTCTTTCTTATTGTACATTTTTCCCTCAATATGTTTGACCCATTAACATAGTTTTGAGAAAATTGGAATAGTGATGCATATTTCATGATATATTCTTATTTTCATCAGTTATATATTTCAAAATTCTAAAGTTTTTTTAATTTATCAAACGGTGTTAAAAAGAAGTTTTCATTTTAATATTTTGGTCCTTTCCAAAACACACCAACAAATATAAGGAACAGTTATCATATGTTTACTTTTGTTCACATTTTTTTTCATTCACACATTCTCATACATTTTCAGTGATCTGTTGCTACATAATAAATTATATATACTGATAAAACACACATATTAATGAATAATTACTAACTTCACAAATTACTTTCATTAATTGTTCAATAAATGTCAAAGTTCAATTCACTATGTCAAAATGTATAAAGATTTGTAAATGTCATGATGCAACAACAAAAAAGAAACAAATGAATTTGAATTTCACATTCAAGCAGGCACTCACCAGTTATTATGTACTTTTGAGAGAGTAGTGTATATTAGGTGAAGTTGTTTGCATAGAAGCTACTTTGTGTAATGTGGCTGACATTTCATTGAAAAGAATATCTATTGGTAAGCCAAAAAGCAACAAACTTTTTCTCTAATATCAAGTAAACAACATGAAGTATACTAACAGGCCATATCATTTTAAGTACATAAGATATTTTAATTAAAAAGAAATTCTACAGAACAAAGTTCTTAAATCTGAAAAGGATAAGTTACCCAATTTTGTGTAAAAACAACAAGGATGACAGTTGCAAAATACTCTTATTTAATGACTGGATATTTGGTTTACTATTTCTTTAATATTTTTGCATTTCTATTTCTATCAACTTTATTAAATGACCTTTGATTGTTTGTGTTATTTTTTATTTCAGAAATGAACTTCGCTCTTTCTATTTATTTTTCTCTCTCTTAATGACAATATATGAACTTTTTTTTTATATATAACATAAGCCTTAAAAATAAAATGTTCACTATCAAATAGAATATCTCAACAAATCCTAGAAGTAATGTAATGATCAATATCAGATATAAGAATTTTATAATAAAGGCAGCGGATGACTCATTGAGAATTGCCTCTATGATGAATAATAATAAAAATAATAATAATAATAATAATAATAATAATAATAATGCTTTATTTATAGAGGGTGGCTCATTAGTAAAGGACTATTCTCCCTTGAGGCCCTCTTAAGGAGAGTATGAAAATGCACATTATATGAAGATAGCAATAATTAGTGAGGGGCCCAGAGTGGCAGAGTGGTCTAAAGCGCTGTCCGTTACGGATCACTGCCATCTCACCTCTGTCTGCGTGTGTTCAGGTCTAAGATTTGGCTAATGTAGTTATGTGAGTAAGCTTGCCGGTAGCTCCTCGTGGGTCGGTGGTTCTTTCCGGGGGGTTTCCGGGTTCTTCCTCTACCATTAATACTGGCCGCCATGTATAGCCTATATTGTGCTTAAAAATGGCGTTAAACCATACAAAACAAAACAAACAATAATTATTGTCACAGTCTACACAGAAGCTGTCATTAAGGAAATACCTATAAATATAGGTATGATCATCATCTATAATAAACACATGATGCTCATGATATCTCGTTTTAAGTACTCTAATATTTATTCCATACAACTGTACCAGAATATTGAAAACTCTTTTTGAATTGCTCTGTTATTGGTTTTGGTACTAGAAGTTTTCCATGTGATATTATTCCCAACTGGTATTTTGGTGAAAAAGGCCTGAACAAGTCCTGAAGATATTCTAGTGCAGTTCCATGTAGACATTTATATAAAAGAACTGCCTTGTGAAAAATCTATCCTGTCATATTGCTATGGGTTGGAGATGTAATGAATTACCTGAAGAAAATGAGGAATACTCAATATATCTATTGCAAGATACACATTTTACTAAATGACAGGAGATATATTAGATCATCTTGGGGTTACCAATATATAATTTCTTTTGCATTCAGATTCAAGGGGAGAAGATATTGTATTGAGCAATAACTTTAAGTTGCCTATACACAGACGCAAAGTAGATGCAAACAGCAACAATATAGTTTTAGATACCTCAGTTCAAAATTACACGTTCAAACTTATGAACATTAATTGTCCTAATTGATTTTTATGATGAATGTATTCAAATTTATTTCTGATGAGAAAATAATATAGATTCAAAAGGATCCACTTGGAGAAAAAATAAACCTATCAAGGCAAGGTTAGATTTCTTCCTAGTGTCAGAAACTCTTATTACAATGGTAATTGTTTAATTTTCAAAGATTGCTATTAAGGGAAAATACGTATTTAAAATAACATTTAAAATAATAGCAGAATTGAATTGCTTTCAAATGAGTAACAACCATAGTTACTTTATAAAACTTGTAATGAGTGAATGCTTAATGTGCATATATGTATTGGTACATATATGTATATAGGTGGAAATTCTTACAATAAATTTACTTTTCTTCGGCTCTCTCTCTTTCTCATAGCTTATATTCTGTAATGAGTTTAGAATTAGAATATAATACTATGTACTAATGTTAACACTATTCTCTGTAAAGTTATGAACATTTATAATTAACTGTGAAGAAGTCATGGGTTGGATCTGATCAACTGCTGGCGTTGCATGGGAAATAGTACAAAAACAAAAAAACAATGTCTATTGAATGAAAGTAGATCTTAGTCATATATATATATATATATATATATATATATATATATATATATATATATATATATATATATATATATATATATATATATATATATATATATATATATATATACATGATAAATTCTAGTACATATAATTATTTCATTGATAATAAAATAGCACAATAAAAGATGGCATACATAGGCATGGTTTTGATTGTGTATTAATTAATAAAACATTGATAAGTTTATGCACTGCTATAAATATCTTTATATTAATTACATCAAAGCCCATAGGATAGAGAGATAATAATGTCTTAAAGACAGTAATCTAAAGAGAACAATATGTCTTAAAGTTGTAGATTTTTCATATTCGAACATTATTTCAGCTTTTATATTTTCTATTTTTAGAAACATTAAACACATTTAATTTTTATTTAATCATCTGCAATTTGTTCTCAGTCGCTTATGATAAGATTTGTTAACCCAATCATCAACATAATTATTCAAAGGAATATTATGTTTTTCCCAATTCTTGGATGGGTTACTTATTTTTCTAATTGGTAACATATTGCACAGTTTATGTGTGGAAGCAGAAATGATTTTTGATACCATATAGAACTGCATAGAGGGGACTTAATCAGTGTCACATAATATCCCATGGTTAAGTAACACTATAAGGCATGCCTCCAAATTTGACTGCACCCAACATTTTAGAATGATAAAAAAATAGTACTAATATGCTATAAAAATGGGACACTAATGGTGCTTTAAAAATAGGATAACCATATTTGATTTGACAGTTTAGGCACATTAACATTATGGTTTTATTGAAAAAGATCTGAAAATATCCATGATTTTATATATGTTGGATGACAAGCTGGTCTTCATTATACATAAGTCTTAAAAAGACCTAATCCCCCTCCTCTCCTAACAATTTCCTTGGTAACAATTTAGCCAGGTGATTTTCTTCCTGCAGGAAAATAATCAGCCCTGACACCCTCACTCCCTCCCTCTCTTTCTCTCGCCCTCTCTCTCTCTCTCTCTCTTTACGCCTCTCTTTCCTTAATAAAACTGCCCTTTTTCTTATTTCTCTATTTATCTTCTTGTATCTTTCTTCCTCTCTCTCTCTCTCGTCTTTGTCTTTATGTTTCTTTTTTCTGTATTCCTCTTTTTCTTTTCTGTCTTCCTCTTGTGTTCCTCTCACTTCCACTCTGTTTTTATGGCTCGCATCTGTCTTGCGCTCTTCTTCCTATATCAGTCTTTCTCTATTGCTTAATCTTTCTCTCTTCTCACTTCTTTCATCCACTGCAAATTGTATGAGGTGAGGGTAATTGTATGTTTTAAGCTACAAGCGAAGACAGCTTCAAAATTTCTTGAAATAGTATTGTCAGACATGTGCTCCACAATGATTACTAAATCACTTAGAAATTACCACAAAAACAATGTAAATAAGTATTTACAGGACAGGAATAAGTAAACAAATAATGTGTGGGCAGAAGATGCCAAGATTATGAGTGCAACATCATTGATCTCTACTGACATGTATGTGTATAGTATCTGTTGATCCAATTCCAAAAGAGTTACCCTGTATTATTTCTTGAGGTACCCATCAAATATTTCCTTGGACACTTTCACTCACTCTAGATTTTTTTTACAAAACCTTGCAAATGATCATGTGTGTGTGTGTGTGTGTGTGTGTGTGTGTGTGTGTGTGTGTGTGTTGGATTTTTATATTTAGTTTAAAGTGATGTACAACACTCATGCATAGCCCTGCAGACATGTAACATCATGTCCCACCCAGTCACATTATCCTGGCACCAGGCCGACCATTCTCAGAACTAACCTCTTAATGGTGAGCACCAAGTGAGGCAGATGCTAGCACCATTTGTATAAGTCTTTGATATAACTCAGCTGGGGTCTGACCCACAACCTCCCACATCACAAGTGGATGCTCTAACTACTTAGGTCATCAGAATGGTCCCCATTTTAATGCATTGTAAGTTTGCTAAGAAGAACCAGGAAGATTCTTTAACAGTTGTGTCTTATACTATGCAAGTGACTGTTGAAAATCTATTAGTCTGAAATTGTAATGTCTTTTAACTGCAAAGGTTCATTTGAAATCATCCATATATGAGATTTTGTAAAGTAAACATATACCTGCATTATATATCAAATGTGGAAAAGGAAAAGAAACTAATTGCAGTTAGGAGAAATAATCAGCTAATTGATCATGTACCCCCATGCACAATATATTGTATGACCTGTTACATGCATGGTATTTCCATATGTTTAATACTAAATAGATTATGTATACGGAACTAATTCATAATAGTGGGGGGAAAATCAGCTTGATAGATCTGCCCCCCCCCCCATTTGTTAAAGGATCCATTATGTTGTGGTATCTCACTTGTATGCTTTAAGTGTATTACCAAAGGGCGCATTAATAAAAATAAATGAATTGGTTGAATGGGGAAAAGAATGTGATAGCTGAATCTACCCCATTTCCAATTGCTAGCAGACTCATTACATATATACCTGTTGCATTCAGCTTATTACCAAAGTGTCCATTATTGAAAAGAAATTAATTAATTTAGGCAAGGGAGTAGAAGTTAGAACTAGAGGGGGAAACTAATGAGTTGTAAGGGAGGTGGAAATAAATAATTAGGGGGTTGGGGTGGAAGATCTTGATGTTACACTGTCTATAACAATTGCTGGTTAAGAAAAGGAAAGTGGAATAAGCTATACAATTTTTTAGATTGATGTTGCATTATAATTAAAGGATTTTAAAAACAATGATTTGTACATGGTTATAATTTGTGCAAATTGTGAGATCAGCACTTTGACTATGGGCATTTCAGTATTATATAATTTGTTTATCTTGCACAAAGCAAGACATCATCCAACAAATCATCACTGATAATCCAATCAGCATAGCTTCAACAGCTCCTGTTCATGGCCATTAATATCAAAGACCAGACTAATAAGCCATGTGATCCAACTCCAAGATCAAAAGTCAGAAGTTCTATACAGACATTGGACTAAGGCATGTCTTTGAGAGGTTAAATATTGTATGCCCACCTAGAAATGCCAGTAGTAGCAGCACACACTTGAGCCAGGAAGTAACACAGTTTAAGAATGTCATCAGTTTATGATTTTCATGAAGAAGATGAAACAGAAGGGGCATGAAACAGTAGAGGCTGGTGTGACAGGAGAGAGTAAGTACAGTTAATATTGTTTTTAATGAATGCTATATACAACAGAATTTCTTAAAATATATCAATTGAGACACTTCATGATTAAAAAAGCCTTTACACAGAAAATAGAAATTACTGAACTATATTTCTACCTGAAACAATTTTAAAATAAAGATTTGTTTTTGTATACTGTGTCATATAAAGAAGCAAATTAAAGAAAGCATGATCTTTCATTTTGAAATTTCAATGAAAGGTTTAATTTTCAGTAAATAATAATAATTAGTTCAGGATAGATACACAAGGAAACAATGCAACAATCAAACAACCAGCCAGCCTTTTTTGCACTGTAATAAGCTGTTTCAGCTCCTTAAATACATTTCTAATTAATTTAAAATCCACAATATGTTAGTAAAATGTTCAGGTTTTTTCCAAGAAACTGACAAGGGTATGTATTAAGTATGTTTTTATTCATTTTTTCTTCTTCTTCTTCTTCTTCTAATAATAATAATAATAATAATAATAATAATAATAATAATAATAATAATAATAATAATGATAATTGTACTGTAAAGAGAAAGGAACATTCCTAATGCTGTTATTAATTGACACATAAAATATCTCATTTTTTGTAGGGTCTGATAGCTGTCATATCTACACTAAGGATATGCTCTCCTTCAGCACATGGTCTTTGACTCTCAGCAGACAAGGAAAGATTTGCATAAATCTTAATGACACAGATATTGATAATTATGTAAAAGTGAAATGTAAGTATATTTCTATATTTTACCAGACAATATTACCAAAATGTTTTTTTTCTTCTCCAGATTCTAGAAAGGGAGATAGAAAAATATTGTGTAACGTTATTGAATTTTGTGGACCAAAAACAGTTTTTCTATGGATATGTAATGCTGTTAAAACTGCAGATTAACTGGAAATGGTATTAATTTTTACCATGACAGAAAATATTCAAAATGTCTATCCAGACATGCAATAATGACAGAATTATATTATGTTATTATTTATTGATAGGTTGTATGCAGCAGTTCTAATCTCTGCTGAATACGTTTTCAAACCATATTATTAAATTTTTGACCAAATCTCATATATATAGATGTATGATATATTTTTACACCAATATGCAATTTTGTGAGCCAGAAAAAGTCAGAATTCAAATTCATTCATTGCTGAGTAGTGACTGAGAATCCAATCTCTGAAATTAATTACACCACTGTTCACTAGAGAATCAAGCTGCTGTTCACTTGCTGACTGTGACTAGGTACATTCCAAAGAGTCAGGTTATAACAGTCTTAGTTGGTGAGACCTATATTGATAGTCACACACACACCCTCCAAATATTGTGTGAACATGATCACCTTTGAAGTTCACATTGTTAAGATAATTAATTTTTGATACACATGTACAAAAATAGAAACACTAATCAAAACTAATTTAATACTAGTATTAGAAGATTTAAATATTCTATAATTGATTATCAGTTGCCAACATTATGTGTTTGTCAAAAACTTGATCTGTCATTCACATCAATATAATATAGTGTATTAAAATTTCTCATCTCAAATGTGACCATACAACACAATTAATTATGAATTCAGACCTGTACAAGGAACATTTTGACAAACATAAAAATATAAAAGTTATGCATGTCAGGTTAAAGAAGTCTTTGGTTTTAAATTTGACTTAAAATAAATCATGTTCATTTTAGTTGGACTTTGCAGAATTGTCAATATTTTAGTTTTAACAGTCAATCTCCTGATTTATCACATGAAATATATGCATGAAAGAGATTAAGAGAGGATGATTTAAGATAAGTTGGTTTCAGATAGTGTATGTATAAGTTTAGAATTGAAGATGCTATTAAATCTTTTCTTACAGATCCAGATATAAATTACAAGTTTGGAACAGTTGAAGAATGTGGACTTAGTAGTGATGAAACATGTATAAAGGTAATTAACAAAAGCATATTAAATTCTCTTTTGCACATATACATTGCAAACTCTCTTGTTTAAAATGGTCCATACATTAAAACAGTTTGAACTAGACAATTTAGGATCAGTACATGTATATTATATTGTATACTTGATGTGAACATGCTGCACACCTCTTTTCATGGGTTGAGCCATTAGCATGTCTCCAAATTCAATTGAATTATACATTTTTACATTTCATCAATGATATAATTTTTATTTGTAACCTGATAGCAAAAATGCCAGTAATGAAGAATAATTATTTATAACAGATAATGAAATTTAAGTAATAAAAATATAGATCAAATTTGTATATTTTTTTAATGTTTTCCTTTATATTGATGTATTAGTTGGAAACAGAATAATGAATAAGAGTTAATGGTGTACTTGCTGGTGGATACATTTATAATCTGGGAAAGCTTTGTCACAAATGTATATGGACACAAACTGACCATTTTACATCAGTTTATTAATAAATTGTATACAATTAAAATCTGTAATAACAGTTTTCAAGGTGTGCATTTTTGGAAACTAAAATGTGTGGCAAGCAAAACTGAACTGTAATTAATCCAATCTGCAAGTAGTTAATTCAATAACTACTTACCGGTAGTGTGTGATTATCAGTAGGTCATTGATTCCTGAGAATATATAGAGAACATGTGCAGAAAAATTTGACTGTCAAAATTGTATTAAAAACCAGTATTAACATGCATTTTCCATGTTGCCATAATTTGATTTTGTGCAGCATTTATAATACCCGTGTTATATTTATTTTTCTAATTCAGTGGATAATAAAGGATTGTTAATATGGAATACTTTGTGTATATGCTTTTTGTGGATTTCATTGTCAGTATGCAAACAAACAAAAAAATTATAAATTGGCTCTTATGTGCCTTTATCTTTTTATAGTGTATTGGGGGTGCTGGATTTACAGTGGAATTGCTTTGGACAGATCATGTCATGAGTACTACACTGTTTTACAAACAGTTGGACTGCAGCAGTGTCACATATTTCTGTGAAAGTCTGAGCACATTTTTGAAGGTAATATGCTTTTTCATCAGTAAATACAGTGTCTTTACATTTGATTTCTGTAATTATAAAGGAAAGTAGTCACAATGAACTCAAGAGTCTTCCAAACCTGATCTCTATAAGTATCACACCCACTGAAAAGTCTGGAATACAAAATCGGTTTCATCCACCAATAGCTTAACTCATCTGTACATCAATGGTGGACCATATTTTGCTAATATTTTTAACTTTATAAACATTGATAAATATTTATGAGGTTGCCATGAAAACAAGTTCCAAATTTTTCAAAATCTATTTGTGGCTTTTATTTCAGTCTGATCTTGTTAACTTATTAAAGTTATTATGCGGTTTGTCACACACACATGCATTAAAATTGTATTAATGTTCTAGTACAGAGATTACCCCTGTGTGACAAAATCACAATGAAACTTTCAACAAATTTATCTGACATGCTTTGTTACAAGCTAACATTCTTGTTAGCATTGGAGTTACAACTGAACCAGTGGCCTTGTGGTTAGAGCATCTGCCTTGGATGTGGGAGGTTGTGGTTTTGAACCCTTGCTGAGTTATACCAAAGACTTATAACAATGATACTAACAGCTGCATTGCTATTGCCCAGCATTAAGACAGTAGTGTTAGAATTCATTGGCCTGGTGTCAGGATAATGTAAATGGGTGGGACAGCATGCCACATGTCTTTTGTATGATGGCCCAATAATAGAAATCACTATAAACTGTCACACACCAGACATCGTAATGATATGACTGAACAATTATTAAAGATATGTAAAGCATTAAAATCACGCAAACACTCTTTGGAATTCCTATTCACTTATTTTTTTAGTTCCCACCCACCCCTCCAACAACCATCCCTGAAGATTAACTGGTTTGTCCCTAACATATATTAAGTTTTGACTAAGATTGTCCATATTTAACGAGTGCACTGTACTTTTGTAAGTAACTTAACATTTTACAAAGGGAATTCAGCTCTATGTGACGTTTGCGCTATATAACCTTTCAGCAACATTGACAAAAATAGCAAAAGTCTCTTTCTCAGACTATTTTACATTGCCTTTCTGCATGAAGCCTTGGTAGCATTTTTATAGAAGGACTTCTAACTCTAGTCAGATGAGATTTATCATGAATATTCATGCACATTTATAGAAGACTATAATTCATTGATGTATTGACTACAGTAAATGCTTCTCTGAAAAGCTTTATAATGTTTTCCATTGGTAGGAATTTGAGTTTCTTTCAAAATACCAAGAAAGGCATTTTAATCAAGTTATGATTGCTTAGCATGTTTTTTTATTATCTGCAGTGTGATTATGATTTTCATTATCTCCAATGTGATTATGTTTTTCAGAATGAGCAGAATGTTTTCATGCATGCGGCTCAGTCAAAGTTTCTTGGAACATTTGAGGTTGATATACAGACCCTGCATTGTTCATCAAGCAAAACTGCTGTCAGAAGCATTGATCATAATTATGTCTGCAGGTTGTATATCAATGCAAAAGTTCTGGTACAAAATGGAAACTTCAAGGAATTTCCTCCTGCAATTGGAACTGTAGATGTTGGTGATGACTCGTTAGAATTGAATTTCAAGTCTGAAGGTATCGTTGATATTGTTGATGGCAACCATACCTTAATTACTCAAAACAGACTCTGCGGAGAGTTCAAAGACATACAGAGCCTGAGCAAAGTTTTACACAATTATTAATATGTGCATTTGAACTTGAAACAAAAAACCTTATGTCTGTGTTTACTGTTATATTTAAAGCTTCAGTCACTTGTCTTATCTGATGTCAGATTTAAAAATAATTGGATTACCAGGATATATACTTGATAATATGCTTTTTATTACTCTATCTGACCTAATTAACATAATCCAATATGTGCTTCCCATCTCTTTTTATGAAATATTCAAATAAAGACATAGTACCAATTACAAGCGTTTCATTTATTCATTTACATTCTTATTGCTTAGACAATTTGATGGTCGAAGAGATTATATATTTTAGCTGAACTTTATTTTTGTGCTGAAAATGTTTATGGTTCACTGAATGTCAAAGCCAATTAAGCTATTCCTTACAAAGATTTATATATACAGGAAACACATTGGCCAAAGTGTACTGAATTTTAAAGTTCCACAAGTAATGTCATGACATCATTTTATGGCAAAACTTGACCAAGCACAGATTGATATAATACATTTCAGAAAGACTAGTTCTAAATTTACATTTATAATAAGAATTTCTAAATGCCATGTGATATTATCATTACAAATTTGGGTATTTAAAAGCATTGTGGTACAGTAGAACATGTTTTCAAAGGCCACCCCTTCTGCCAAAAGAAAAGGTCTCTCAAAACAGGTCATAATCCTACATAATCAATAAGTCTGTGTATGGAAATTATGGTCTCTCATAACAGTGGTATCAAGACAGGTTTTACTGTATTTAGACTATTCTGATTCTCTAACCTTATAAGAATCACTGGGATGGTTTGGTAGTCTCCCATTCATTAAATTTGAATGTTACACTCTACATTCTATGCTCAATTATGTACATTTTCAAATTACATGTAACATTAGTAGCCCAACAGATGACCTTATATGCTGGATCAGTGCAATGTGCAAGGATTTAAGATATAGGCATGAAACAATATAATGAGAGAGGAAATGTGAGAGGATGGCAGCAGATAGAGAGAAAGAGCAGAAATAATAGTTGGTCAAGTACATATAAGAAGATGGATATTTAGAAGGATTGATAACATATAAGGAAAACAAAGTACATTGCAAGATTGCAATTAACTGAACCATATACATGTAATTATAGACAGTTGTTGAAATCAGTTAGGCAGTTGAGATTGCAAATATTTTGTATTAAGTGTGACTGATTAGTCCCATGATGGGGAAAGAAACATGCTTAGATAATCACTTGCACAGTACACAAGGATCCATGGGAGAAAAACAGTGGTCATTGATCAGGTGGTCAACATCTGCAGGCAAACTTGATAGAAACTAGAGCAAGGAAAGGATGGGGTTTTGAAGTAGGTGGCCACTAAACTAGGTTTTGAGTGCTACTCCATTTGCAATTAAAAGGGTGCCATACAGCATGAGTCTACTGTATAAACACTTGTTCTGAAAGAAGGAAAGATTATTTTTCTATTTTCCAAGCTTTTATTTTAATTTTTCCAAATGCTGGCTGATCGTCCATTTGCAAAACATATTTCTCCAAAGCTTTGGTTTTTGCCTAGAGGTCATAAATGTACATTATGGTATGAGACATTGAGGTGAATAGCCAAATGTTGCTAATTAATTGCTTTTACGCTTTTTGATTATAACAGCCATACATGCAGCTTGTACTAAATGCTGTTGTTCACACTAGCCAAATTTTGGCTAAGGATACATTTATTCAAAATTTGGTCTTTGCCTAAAAGTCATACAGTACATTATGGAAAGGGACAATATTGCAGCTAGCCAAATTTTGGCTAAGCATTCATTTAGCCAAGATATGGTTTCAACCTAAAAGTGTGAACAACAGCTTTGTAGGAATTAGCCAAATTGGGTTAAAAGGACATTAGTTGTGTACCAGCCTTACTGAATATGGCAACAGGAATCCTTAGCCAAATTTTGGCTAAGAATTCATTTAGCCAAGATTTGGTTTCAGCCTAAGAGTGTGAAGAACAGCTTTGTAGGAATTAGCCAAATTGGGCTAAAAGGACATTAGATGTGTACCAGCCTCACTGAGTATGGCAACAGGAATCCTTAGCCAAATTTTGGCTAATTTAAAACCTGCCTAGCTCCTTCCACAGACAGTAAAGCCATTGAATAGTTATGTACTATACATTGATCAAAAGCTCTTCAAAGATTCTCATTATGTGCCTTTTCTACTTTGGGTTAAGAGATTTTAGCCCATAGCAGAGGCCTGATTTGAGTAAATGGAAAAGCTCAAGTGAAATCGGAAGCTGTTACATGTTTTTTTGGAACATTATGTGTATACTATGCTTGCAATACTCACTTTCAAATCTGAGTACTTACAGGCAATACTCACTTTCAAATCTGAGTACTTACAGGCAATACTCACTTTCAAATCTGAGTACTTACAGGCAATACTCACTTTCAAATCTGAGTACTTACAGGCAATACTCACTTTCAAATCGGAGTACTTACAAGCAATACTCACTTTCAAATCTAAGAACTTACAGGCAATACTCACTTTCAAATCTGAGTACTTACAGGCAATACTCACTTTCAAATCTGAGTACTTACAGTGCCTTTCTTCATGCGTGACGAGAACAAAATGATCTGTGTCCAACATCCGAGACAACTGGATCAGCGGTGTGTCCATTCTCACCTGTCAATTATACACATGATTTTTAAACGTATACTGACAGTATGTATATTTGCAGATAATAAAAATGGAACAATGTTAATTCTTCATCTGGGGAACAAAAACTAACAAAACAAATTGACCAATATTTACAGAACTCCATATGTATAGTCAACTAAAGTCTACTCAATCATTTTAGCTACATGCCTAAAGTTTGCTATACCAGTACTAACAATTGGTCGAACATTAACAGTTTTTAATAACCTCACAATGTATGAAAATTTTCTTGCTTTAACAGCATATTGCATGAACATGCCGGTGCATGGTCAAAATTCTTTATGCATACCTTCATTTATATTAGGACTGTCTCATCCGTTATTCAGTGATCATTAATCCCAATGTTTTATCTTATTTGTAGACAGCTCATCACATTATTGAACCAGCATCTCATTCATATTCATACAGATGTTTTAAATGAGTACAGTGCAGAGTTCACAAGTACTTTAGTAATGGGCTCAAAAGACCAAGATATGCATAGAATTCTGGCACGCAGCAAAAGAGACTCTGATGCATCAACATGTTTGTCTGATGTTGTTGTTGTTATAGGGTTTAACACCATTTTTCAGCACAAGATAGGCTATACATGGTGTCCAGTATTAATGGTGGAGGAAGAACCCAGGAATAACCCCAGAAAGAACCAACAGCACACGAGAAGCTACTGGCAAGCTTTCTCTCATACCCACTATGGCCAAATCTGAGACTCGAACCTATGCAGACAGATGAGATGGCAGTGATCCGTAACAGAGAGCGCTTTAGACCACTCGGGGCCCCTGGTGTTTTATATAATCAAGGGATCAAAGTAGGTCATGGCCTTTAACTCTGAATATAAATGGCTGACTATTGGTGTTAAGTGAGATAAAAAGGTAAGGCCAACCAAAGAATAATTCTGGTTGAAACACTTAAAAGCTACCAGAAATTCACTCATAGGAAAACGAAAATTTGAACATTCTTGTAGGATGGGTATTGTCATTGGCAGTCTAATGATATAGAAAGGACATTTTTCATTCTTTGCTAAATAAAATATTTCAAGGGTAAATATGAGTGAGAAAATTATTGAAGTGTGAAACTTAATGATCACAGTCAATGCAATCAGTGGTTCTTGTGAAGGAAACTAAAAATGTTGGTAGATTTATTTTTAAAAAGTCTTTGCAATTAATTATTAGATATTCACTTTCATCTGTCACTAAATATGATACATTGGATAATCTTAATCAAAATGGCTAAAAGTAATGTTTATTTTCTTTTTTTTTATCTCAGTCTCAGAAATGAGCTGTGATGATCAATCTGACTAGCAGACTCCAAAATCATGAAAGTAGTAATAACTAAAGTAAGCTTAAGAAAATATGGCATGGTCAGAGACTAAGTTCACAACAGCGAGAAAATAACATAAAGACAAAAATATAAAGCTCTCAATGCTTCATTTATAACAAAAAACAGACCCAGTTAACTTTTTTGCATTAATAAACCATTTGTTCCTACTGATGAGTTCTGTCATCAGTAACTATCAGCACAACAGTATTCTACAAATGTCACAGCAGGGCTGTGAAACTCCCTGATGGCATGTTATGAATAACCCTCAAGTCAAGTTTCTTCAGTGGAAACTGAAGAAACCCAGTGAAGAGCTGTCCACCAAAGTGAGTTAGGGATGCCAGGGGCATCTATATGGACTTCATTCAATGGCTTTAGTTTCATGATGCAATCTAGCACTGATATTTACGTGAATAAAATGGAATGGAATGAAGCGAATGTCCATTGAGAATAGATGTGAAGGAGACATTGTCTCTTAATAATTTCATAAAGTTATGCTATATTGACAGTACTCACTACCTGAACACTTGTGGATTAAACTTATAACAACCATGCCATAATGCATAAACTGGTGTTGAGCATCTAGCCATTTAGACAGACATGGTACACAGGGAGGGAAGATTAAAAAGAGCCTGGATACTTTGATTTCAGACTTCATTTGAAAATGACAAGAAAATTCTAAAAAGTATCTATGGGTGAGTACCCTACTATAAAATAGCCTTCTCTGGGTCCCAGACATGTTTTACTGGAATAAATTTCTGGGTATACACTTTCAGATTTAAGTAGTATTATTCCAACATTCCGCTGAATAAGGCAACTGATACTGAAGACGCGATTTTCAAAAAGCAAATTTTTTAGTAAATTATGTTTCTCCGAGAATACTTACCCGATCACATTACTTTAGGGATATAAGCTTGCTACCTCGCGAATCCAGCCCTACCAAAAGACAAAAATTCGTCTTTTCTGTCTATGTCATATAGACAAAGAGCAATAACTCTTGCCCCTTACCTCCCCTTGCACTAGGTGTCGCCAGTTTTTAAGCTGAGGGTTTCTTAGTAATGTGTTTGGGCAAGTATTCTTGGAGAAACATAATTTACTAAAAAAATTTGCTTTCTCCTTTGAATACGTTCCCCGATCACATTACTTTAGGAGAATAGGTAATAGGAGGAGGGAATGCGGAGCATCTGACCTCCACCTCGGGTATCCTCTAGGGAAATGATGGCTGGATTCCCCATTTGAACGATAACCCGGTCTCCTAATTTTAATCAGCAACACAGCCCAGGGTCACATGATATGTGACCCCTTTATACGGTTAAGAAGATGGTTATTGAAATCTTCTTACCTACAAAAAATTATCTGGTGAATCCAGCGAAGCTAATAGGCTGTGCTGATTGTTGTACATGTGTCTGGTGGGCATCTAGGCTGCCGACACCGGACCTACTAGATTCAAGGTTTTGCCTCTGCGAGGTCAAATCATTAAGATAAAACTGGAGAAGGTTGACTCTGCATGCCAGATAACAGCTTCTATGAGGTGACTATGAGAGGTGACTCTGATCTTGTGAATCCTCAGAGTACACAGAGCGTATAACCCACTATAGCCATGAAGCAAGGGCTTGAATGGTGATATCTCATGTCCCAGCTATCACCAGAAGAGGTGCTTGTATATGTGACCTGACTCACCTCTATGCCTTTAAATGGTGCTAGAGTGCACAAACAGGATCTTGCATGGCTGCTGAACCTGACTTATCTATAAAAGAAAGCGAGCTAATGACGACTTGTTGATTGCCAATGGATGGTAACCTATATGTTGGCTACTAAGCCTGGCTGCATCAAGAGGACCACCGAACCATCAGATCTGAACGGAAGATAGTTCGGGTCACTAGAAAGGACCTGTAACTCGCACACCCTGCATGCTGAAGCTAAGACTATCAAGAAACCCAATTTGTATGATAGTAACTTTAACAAACTGAATTGAGTCATGTTAAAACCCAGGACAGATTCCATTTGGAAACAGGGTGAGGGATATTAGTTGATTGAACTCTAAAGTGGCTAAGAGATCTGACAGATCTTTGTCATGGCTGATATCACATTTACCATAATGGTGGAATGTGTCTGATATCATGGAGTGGTAGCATTTGATAATTGGGACCAGCTGTTTCTCCTCGAAAAGCCAGAGAAAAAGTCAGCCAGTTGAGGGAATGTGACACTCAGAGGAACGATGTTAATGATATGGTACCAGTCCCCGAAAACATGCCACTTGCCCTTGTAAGCCTTCAAAGTAGAGGGCCTTCTTGCTCTCGAGATTCTCTCCACAATCAAAGATTTCAATTGTCTTGCAAGGCTGTCTGTACAAGAGCCAAGCTTGCATATAAAGACGGTCCGGACAGGGGTGGAACACCCCTGGCCGCGGTTGCTGGAGAAGATTTTGAGCTGACTGTAATCTTCCTGGGTAGATCTATCACCAGATCGAGTAGATCGGAGACCCAGGAGTTGTTCCATCTGAGAGGGGCAATCAGAACCATCTGACAGTTCTGACCCGTTAACCTCTGGAGTATGTTCAGTACCAAGACTGTGGGAGGGTAGAAGAATGACCACAACCCTGCCCAAATGATTGACCGAGCATCCACGGCCCAAGCTTCTGGATCTGGAACCTGTGAGACGAAGGTGGACAACTTGTGATTCCACCATGTTGCAAAAGATCGATCATCGGACGTCCCCAAAGTGTGTCGATTGGAAGAAAGCCCGATTGATGGAGTGACCATTCTGTGTGAATGGCTGGATAGAGTGTCAGCCAAGACATTGAGTCTGCCAGGAATGTGTCTGATGTGTACCTTGAGGTGGAGATTGTCGCACCAATGTAGAAACTGCCAGATCAGATTGCACAGGTCTGGTGATTGGTGCCTCCTTGTGTTGAGGAGGCAAGTCACCACCACAAAGTTGTCTGACATAAGGAGGACAGATTGCAATAAGAGTTAATCCTGCCAGAAATAAAAGGCATTGATGACAGCCGTTATTTCTGAAAGGTTGATGTGGAGAGGGCTTGCCCCTGGCACCCATGTGCCGCTGACGGTATCGAAGTCTGGCAACAGGTAGGCACCCCAAACGTAGGTACTAGCGGCGGAACATACCGTTATCTCCACCTGGGGTATCTCCAGAGTAATCCCTGTAGACAGCCCACAGGGGTTGTGCCACTGACTCAAGAATGATATTATCTCTGGCGTGAGCATGATTGTGTGATCGAAGGGACTTAAAAAGGGCGCCATTATGCTAGCAATGTCCTTTGAAAAGGGCGTATAAAAAGACGGTTGAGCGGGATCAAGTCCACTGCCGCATTGAATAATCCGAGGAGTTGCAAGAACTCTCTCGCTGAAATGCGCATCCTGAGAGAAACTGACTCTACGAGTACGATTATCTGGATGATCGCAAACTCGAGGAAGCCTTACCAGATTCAGATCGGGGAGAAACTCCACACCCAGATGGACCAAAACTCTGGGCTGGACAGAGATCGGACTTTATCCAGTTCACGAGAAAGCCTATATGATGTAAAATGAGATATGATCGTTTCTGCATTTGAGCAGAGTAGAACTTAACATATGTTTCTGGAGAATGTTGTCCAAGTATACTGCCGATGCTATAGATGAAGTCGAGCGGAACAGGGTGACGACGTAATCCATAACCTTGGTACAAGCCCAAAGGCTGAAGTTGAGGCCAAAAGGTATGACCTGGAACTGATAAACAGATTCCTGACAAGCACAACGGAGAAATGTCCGTGATTCGTGGGATAGAGATGTGAAAATGTGCGTCGGTCAGATCTAGACTGACAGCATACCCATCGGATGGCTGGATCACGCCATCGCCACATTGAATTTCAGGGTGGTTGAGGTGGCTCAGGTCGATGAACGGCCAATGGATAAGAAACAGCCATGAATAAAATCTCAGCTATTGCAGGTTTATTAAGATATATATATATATATATATATATATATATATATATATATATATATATATATAAATAAAGGCATCCTTCTCCCGATCTGACGGTACATCCATGAAGAGGGGAGAGGAGGACGGGGGAGGGGATGTATAACTTTAGTCCAAAGTCCCTCCAAAATGACCTGAATCACCCAAATATTCTGAGGTAATAAAGTGGTCCCATGGTCCTGAAAATGCAAGAGGCAGCAGCCCACAGGTAGGCAGTCCGCTGGTGGTGGACAGGGTATGTCAACGTCTAGAGTTAGGAGGCATGAAAGCGGAGAAACTTGGGTTCTTGCCGCCTCTGTATGGTTGCCGCCTAGCTTGATTAGACTTGTGGGCTCCAAGCATTGGGCTGGGATCTATACTACACTTTTGATTGTAAGGATCCTTTTTCCCTGGTCTGCCCATCATCCCTCCGCTGTGTCAGGGGATAATTGTTTCAAAACGCCTGCGAAAGTTGGGCGATGAGTTGGAGGGGCAGTTCCTGAGCTGCCTGCCTCCGAACTTTTTAAATTTTCCCCCAAAGTATAAAGGTTACCCAAACAGACATCCGTAAAGTCCGAGTAGAATGGGGCTTGAGCGACGTGGACCACCTACAGGTGTCATGTCGTATCAGGTCGAAGTAGGCAGAAGCAGTCAATGCATTGGTCATGGAATGGTAAGCTGCCCTGTTAACAACTCTAGCAATCCAGGCTGTCACTTCACAAGCGTGGTCATTGCCGGATTTGCCTAGGGAGTCGGAAAAAAAAAATGGCTAGTGAAGCCATGTCTAACAATGAAAACTTAGTGACTACGTTTCGGACTAGCTTTGAGCTTTGACGTGGCATTGGAGATCAGTACTGAAGGCGTCTGATGGAGTTTTCATACCAGGTACACTAGAACATCGCTGGAAGTTAGCTTCCTGGTTTTTTTTTTTCTTTCATTTTTTTTTTTTTTTTTTTTTTTTTTAAACTGACTGGGTTAGAAGCAGGAAGGACATCGTCTCTTCCTCCCATTGAAGATCTACAGATGCCACAACTGTGTAGTCTTGAATGGCAGTAGGAGGTGGTGGGCATTCTGAAGTTCCCAACAACCTAAAAAATTTTTCCCCTGCGGCCTTGGCGCTAAGCTCAGTCCATTCCATGACCGGATCTGTGGACGGCTGAAAGTGTTTCGTCACACTCACTGTGTGCTGAGTCGTGTTCTGGTCAACTCAGGCATCTGTGTACTGCTGATTTGCCTGCGATTCATCAGACACACTGTATGTTGAGTCCTGTTCTGGTAAAGCTGCCATATCTGGGCAGTGCATACCAGGTGGCATAGATAACTCAATAACGTCCACTCTGATAATGTCACTGACTCTCCCTTGTGGATAAGCCGTGAACCGATGGACGGCCGGCAATGCCGACTGATTTGTCTGGCATATGGTCGGCCGGAATGTCAGCGACGGTCCGGCACTGGTCGCTCCAATGGTCTGGTTGGACGGATAGATTCCCCTATAACATCTCCGTTATGGTAGTGATATGTAACCGGTAGTACATATTGACGGACGGATACATCACTAAAATCCCCGTAAATCCGACCTGGTCAGATCGCGGTATGAAAAAGTCCCCATGTTGGTACAGCGGTACTGCCGGACAGATGGATTTGTCACTAAAATCCCCGTAAATCGTAGCAGGTTGGCCTGTTAAATCAATAAGGTCACCCTGCTAGGATGGCTGGTGCCGGCTGGTTTGCCTGGCATGTGGTCCACCGGAATGTCGGTGACGGTCCGGATATCACTGGTACCAGCCGCTGTCATGGATTGGCTGGACGGATAGATTTCTCATGAAAATCTCAGTCATAATATTGGCATGTTGCCTGCGGTACAGCTTGATGGGCAGATTTGACACTAAAATCCCCGTAAATCATAGTTGGTCGGACCGTGTAAGCAATACAAAGGGACGGCTGGACGGCGGTGCAGTGACGGCGAGATTGCATAATGAAATGGATGTGATGGAACCTGTAAAAACCCCATGCGTCCTGACTTACAGGCCCGAAAGCCATCCACATGTGGGGGTACTTACGCCCACTGGCCAGCCTAAAAAAAATTGGGGGAACACTCCCCAAATGTACCCAACTACGCATCTGTTCAAAGGCGGACTGTTGTACCATGTCACATCATTTTCCTCCATAGCCACATTGCCAACACCCGTTTTGCCATTTATGCCTTCGTTGTCGACTTTGCTACTGAAACGACAAAAGAAGAGAACAAAGCACAAATTAACAATTCAGCATATTATTAAATCAATAATACTATAACCGTTACTAACGGAGTAGGCAAAATTATTCCTTGCCGTGTTAACTCGTAATGACAACACTAGTTACCGCCATGAGCTGAAAAGACAAAAGAAGATAACAAAGCACAAATTAGCAATTCAGCACGTTATTAATTCGCTATTACCATAATGTTACTAACGAAGGAAGCGAAATGATAGTGTCGCGTGAACTCGTAACTACAACACGAAGTCTGCCATTAAATAGTCGCAACTTGGTTGTTCAAAGACGAAGTCTACTGAAACAACAAAGAAGATAAAACAAAGCACAAATTATCAATGCAGCAAGTTATTAATTCGCTAACATCATAACCATTACAAACGGAATAAGAGAAATTATTCATTGCAGTGTGTCGGACATGCTAGTACTGCCATAAGAGTGCTCTGACCACGTTGCAACCTGGTCCGAAGTCTAGAAAGGTGACAAAGTCACTCAAAATTGGAAAATATTGTAAAATAATGTATACAACCTGTAGAGGAATGATTATCCAACACAGTAATTCCAAATTTAACTTCGGATGGTCCGAATTTACATTAAGATGGCTTGGATTCATTGGAGGTCTAATTTTACGTGTTTTAACCGTACAGCGAAGCTTTAAAAAACTGGCGACACCTAGTGGGTGGCAAGGGGAGGTAAGGGGCAAGAGTTATTGCCCTTTGTCTATATGACATAGACAGAAAAGATGAATTTTCGTCTTTTGGTAGGGCTGGATTCACGAGGTAGCAGGCTTATATCCCTAAAGTAATGTGATTGGGGAACGTATTCAAAGGAGAAATGTCAACATAGCACCACAGTCTTGTGTTTATATAGGTGATACATGCCAAAACCTTGTGTTTACACAGGTGATATAAAAAACAGTCTTGCATTTACACATGTGATACATCACCAGTCTCAGATTTACACAGGCATTACAGAAACACATTGCATATGGAAGCTGTTGTTGCTTTGGGTTTAATACCTTCTTTCAGCAAAAGACAGGCTATGTACTGTGGCCAGTATAATTGGTGGAGGAAGAATCCTTGATAAACCCAACATAAGAAGCAATAACCTGCGGGAAGCTATTGTCTAACTTTCTCACATACCTACATATGTCAAAAATATAGCAACAGATGTTGAAGATATATGACTTTCAAAAGTGTCAATACAACAAAACACCTTAACATCAAAGACATTGCGATCAGTGCAAGAAAAGTACTTTGTCTTGGCATTCACTGGGAAGATAAAAATGATATTTTTCTGTTTTAAAATCTTTCAGGGTAGAGATAATTTAGAAAACATGCTTACTTTTTTAAACTGTGTGTACATAACTTTTGAGACTGAATCTGTTTTCTTGACTTTTGACTTCACAACCTGAGACATCATGTTTCCAACAGTCACCATTCCGAGAATCTTTCTGAAATTTGACAGAAAAGATGGCACTTTAAAATATTTACAAAACACAAATACCCCACCATCTGTCACAACTTATGAATTACTTAAAGGCACATAAATGTCTCACCATCTCTTCGTTTGCAACATGGGAATTACCTGCAAAACTGACTTAGATACAAAACATAATTAAAATAATCAATCAAAATAAATCAATGCTCCTTAGATTTAGTTTAATGTCTGTAAATGTTTAGAAAATCAGAAATTATTTTTAAAAAACATGCATGCAATTGTCCATCATTACCACAGGAACTACCTGTTCCAATTAAGTGATATATCTACATCTCTGCTCTAATTGTTTCAATTTTTGGCTAATTAATTTGTTTAAGTATGTATGGTTTTTCAAATGAATGTGGTATCACTAAGAAAGAATCAAAGATTACACAACAATCAATTTCAGGATAATTTACTGATACTGATGACAAACAAATCATTCAGACTAAATATTTAAAGCACATCAATTTTTGTCTTGCTAAAACCTGGTGATGGTAAACAAAATTTATAAGTCACCATATTGTAATAGCAGAATCAAATACACATGACCAGGCAGTTGTGTACAGTTAGACTATACATTTTTCCATCACTTACATATAGGATATGGTATTAAATGAGGAACTGAAGGATGTTTTTCCTAAATTGTCAGATATATAACAACAGATATGTTTACATAATGTATTCTTATAATAATTGTTAAAAGACAACAGCAAACGAAGCCGTCACAGGTTGAGAGAGGTATAACATGCACGTTGTCAATAACTGATATACAAAACAGCTGCAAGTCTAATAGGCAGATCAGTTTTCAACCAATCTGACTAATGACAATTATAAACAACATACACATTTAGAAATTTTGGTAAATGTTACACTTTTAAAACAATAGTGCAAGCAGTATTTAGGTAAAAAAAAAGACCATCTTTTCATGGGAAAGCACAGTACTTACTATATATACAGACATAAATCTGCATGACTGTACAGTAAACCTACTCTAGTCACTGAAATGTTAATTACATGTTAGCTGGCCCATGTTTGGTGGAAGGGCGATGCATTATCAAAGGTAGCAATACACAAAAATGCAACCAAATATGCATTAGAAACTGACCAAAGTGAAAAACAAAAATGCAACCAAATGTGCATCAGAAACTGACCAAAGTGAAAAACAAAAATGCAACCAAATATGCATTAGAAACTGACCAAAGTGAAAAACACAAATGCACCCAAATGTGAAACAAAAACTGACTAAAGTGAAAAACAAAACTGCAACCAAATATGCATCAGACACTGACCAAAGTGAAAAACAAAGTGTGACATAAATATATGAAGTTCATTTTTAGTCAGGCACTAAAATGCAGTAGTAATTGTTTACTAAGTTACTATTACTGAGAAAGACTTTTAAATGACTAAAATGACTATTGCATGCATTAAATGTGTACTATTTTATTTACCTCTTGTTTCATAAAACGCCATGCTTAGTCCAATGTCCTCCACATATTTACTCATAACCTTGACCTTATGAACGATATTTACTAAATTTTGTCCTATTCAGTGACATATTTCAGACCTTCAATCTGATGTATTTTTGTAAATTTTTATCTTTTTCTAAGCTGGTAATTTTTAAACTGTTATGTGTAAGATACCTTTAACTATACTTTCAACTGTACTGAATAATCTTGAATACAGGTGAATTAAATTTAACAAAGTGAAATGAGTGAATGAACAAAAATTCAATGTATTGTACTAGACAGGAGCGAAATGGTCCTTATCTACACATTACATGTTTGGACTGTTCCTCTGTACTATCAATGTGTCACTTCCATGTTTATAAGCTAACCCTCTGAAAAAGAAACCAGTCAAAAATTCAAACCTTATAAAGACAGACAAAAGTGATGAACAAATTCCATTAATGATTTCAAGTCTTACCCTTCTTCATCTACCACTGGAACTTGGTCAAAGCACTCTTTGTTCAGAATCTCCAGTGTCTCTTGGATGGTGACATTTGGGTTTACAGTCAAAGGAGCCCTCAACCCTAGAGCACTCACATGTAAGTTTGACCACCTGCAAGCAAAAGTTATAACAAATATTTCATGGAATGCTCTGTATCAACTGCAAAGTAAGTTGATATATATGTACATCAAGTTTCAAAACTATAAATATATAACAGTGTCAAAAATACTAAGTTAAATACAAGCATGTAACAAAATTATGGGATCCAGAAAAGAAATTTACCATTGGCAATTATTTCCAATCTCAGACAAACTAAGCCAATTGTAACAAAAGTGATGCATTACTGGTTAAATTGAATTTCCAGGAATTCGTGCATTACTGGCTGAATACAATTTCCAGGAACTCATATAAAGACCAGTTCCTAATCCTCTATGCTGAATATTGAAAGTGATAACAAGATATACAAATTAACTGCCTTGGTGGCAATATCCATTGATAATTAAGTAGACATCATTACATGTATTTTGGTGAAACATTATGCTGATATGGCTATCTATCTGGATGGAGAAGAAATAACTATTTTCAAGATGGCCAACATGGTAGCCAAACTGAGGGTATGTTAGCATCATTTTCATTAATGACCTACTAAACACCCTAAGATCAAATCTTAAAAATTAACAACAAGTCAAAATACCTTTCCATTTGAGAGAAGGACAGATATTAAGATTTCATGATGGCCACCATGTCGGAAATACTCCATCTTAATTCTGGGCCAACAAGGCATCTTCAGAATTCTGGTAAAATCCATGATGATATGACTTTCCATTTTGGAATAATAATAGCAAAATAAGGTTTTCATGATGCCTGCCATGGAGGCCATATTTGATACCAAATCTGCTCCATTTTCATTTAGGATCAATTAGACAACAAAATAAGTCTTTCGGTGAAATCACAAAGTCAATAATACCAATCATTTACGAAAAGTAGTGATAAGATTTTCTGGAGGTCAGATTGACACCATTTTCATCTATGTCCAGGGAGATATAAGAACTCTTTCAGTTAAAACTCCATGCTGAAATGACTATATATTCTGGAGAAGCAGTCATAACAAGATTTTTAAGAAGGCTAATGTGTGGCTGCCATATTGGAGGTCAGATCTGTACTATTTTGATTGCAAGCAGCTAACCATCACAATAAGTACTATGGCACACACAAAAAACCAGGCAAAAAACTTTTTGTTCAGCAGGTGTAGTAATAATAAGAATTTCAACATGTGTTGGCTATTACTGATCACGAGATCAGCACCATTTTCATTTAGGTGCAACTAGACAATAAAAAGTCTAACATTGAAAACTCTATATTGATATGATCATCAATTCAGGGAGAATAGCAACAAGATTTTCAAGATGGTCACTGTTATGGTCATATTGAACATGAACATGGAACCATTTTCATTAGGACCAACTATATACATCATAATAAATATTCTGGAGAGAAGCCTAAGTCAATATGACTTTCAATTCAGGCAGAATAACAATTTTTAAAAAAATGTAGGTGGCTGCTGTGATGGAGGTCAGATCATTGTCATTTTTATTAAGGTCCATCAATACATTATAAAAAGTCGTTTAGCAAAAACCTAATGTAGATATGACCATTCATGAAAGATGAGCATCGATAGCAAAGTTTTCAAGATGGTCAACACTGTTAACATACTGGATGTGCTAGCAGCACTATTTTCACAAATTTAAAAGAAATTTCTGTACGAGTGCTGAATAAAAGCCTCCACTTGAGAACCTACAATGTGTTTCTCTTTTTCGCATCCAAAGTTGCGTGACTAATTGCGATATCATATTTCTTTAACAGAACCTGCCAATGAAAAAACATAACAAGTATTCTGCCATACATTACACCATTGAAAAGAATAACAAGTATTCTGCCAAACATTACACCACTGAAAAGAATAACAAGTATCTGCCAAACATTACAACAATGAAAAGAATAACAAGTATTCTGCCAAACATTATACCATTGAAAAGAATAACAAGTATTCTGCCATACATTACACCATTGAAAACAATAACAAGTAGTCTGCCAAACATTACACCATTAAAAAGAATAACAAGTATTCTGCCATACATTACACCATTGAAAAAATAATAAGTATTCTACCATACATTACACCATTGAAAAAATAATAAGTATTCTGCCAAACATTACATCATTGAAAAGAATAACAAGTATTCTGCCAAACATTACACCAATGAAAAGCATAACAAGTATTCTGCCATACATTACACCATTGAAAAATAATAAGTATTCTGCCAAACATTACACCATTGAAAAAATAATAAGTATTCTGCCAAACATTACACCATTGAAAAGAATAACAAGTATTCTAACATATATTACACCATTGAAAAGAATAACAAGTATTCTGCCATACATTACACCATTGAAAAAATAATAACAAGTATTCTAACATATATTACACCATTGAAAAGAATAACAAGTATTCTGCCATACATTACACCATTGAAAAAATAATAACAAGTATTCTACTAAACATTACACCATTGAAAAAATAATAAGTATTCTGCCATACATTACACCATTGAAAAAATAATAACAAGTATTCTGCCAAACATTACACCATTGAAAAAATAATAACAAGTATTCTGCCAAACATTACACCATTGAAAAAATAATAACAAGTATTCTGCCAAACATTACACCATTGAAAAGAATAAGTATTCTGGCAAACATTACACCACTGAAAAGTATAACAAGTATTCTGCCATACATTACACCAATGAATAGCATTATTAATATAATGACAGAGCCTTCTGATTACATAGAAACTCCTTAGTACATCTTCTCTGTTATTTTAGAATAGTGTCATTATGATAGACTTCTGCTTAGTATATGTAGACATAAACTTCATACTATAACTTTCTAGTACTTAAGATGTAAACAGGCAGTACTAATAAATTCTCCCAATATATATAGTGGCTTCGTAGAGCTGGGTAATGTGGTACAGGATCAAAGAGATGAACATAGTACATAAACTGTAAAATATACCAGTAGATCATTAACGGTAGGGGTCATATGACCTAATTTTGTAAGCAGTAGTACAATACAAGGTTTGATGGAAAATCTTCCAGAGTTTTTTATCTAAGGATGCAAGATATGCCTCTAAAAAGCAGATATAAATAAATAAAACAAATAAAGATGCTGATTTAAGGCTAAAAAGCCATATTAATCTTCATGACAGCACATTCTCAATAATGTGAGATATGTGGCATCATTAGGCACATGATTCCTTGGCTTTAATAACAATATATTCCTGTAGTCAACAAGAAACCTTGAAACTGTTTAACTTTTCACAGACACTTGATAACCTAACCTGCATTCTTCAAGGACTTTTTATTATCCTAAATGAATTGGCTTTTATGCAAGCATATACAGTATATGAAATTTAAAACCTTATATTTACAATTTTTTAACTATTCTGATTTTACAGTAAAATCATTATCCAGCAATGTAATGCAGATTAATGTTTGAAAGTATGCACAATCAAATATAGTGTCCATCATTAGTTTATTAATTAACTAAAGTTCTCATTTCAAATGATCATTACATTTTCAATAGTTGCCAGATGGTCATTGCTTTGGAGTAAGTTGTGTCATTCTTTTCCTTAATCCTCTTGATTTCACAATCTAATCTTTAGACACAAAACTCCTCAACCTTGTCGCAATATATACATGTTATTTTTATATAGTTCTCTTTTATTGCCCCTTTAATATAAAAAAGTATCTGAAATGAAAAAAAATAAAAACTCATTTTGATAGTGATCATTCAATATGATTGGACTTTTTTGTATTAAAAAAAAATTATATAATTTTTTTCATTAAAATTGTGTTTAACAGATCTTATCATAAAATAAATCCAGTTGCAATTCAAGTTATCTGGGTACCAATTAATGAGGTAGCAATTTACTAATGCTCCCCAACTTACCAATGTCTGGAAGAATCCAAGCCTTTTTCCTGTTCCATGAAATCTCTCTGACTCATCCAGTCATCACTCAGAAACTTGGACCTGCAAAAGCAAAATCATACAACTTTATCTTGACTACTGTGTTTAATGGCTTATAGAGTCCAACTACAAATTGCAAAGACCCAGATCTGACATCACGTAATGTGCCAAGAGATCAGGGTCTGTGCAGTTTGTTAGGCGTCATCAGTAGAACAAACAACACAGACCCTGCCTGACTAGTGCACTGGGCTCTGGCAGATCTGTCTCTTTTTTCTTTGCAGTTTGACTCTACTTAGAAAGCAAGTACATATGGTTACCGCTATCGAATATCATGCAGTGACTGGGAAAAGCAGTGAAGATTATCCTACATCATGAGATAAAAATGTGGTGCCCCATTTTTATGAACATGGTTAACATTGTTGATGCCAAGATGGCACTGCTGTTGTTGTTGTTTTAGGGTTTAGCACCATTTTTCAGCACCAGTTAGGGTTTAACACCATTTTTCAGCACCAGTAGCCTATACATGGCTGCCAGTACTATTGGAGGAGGAAGAACAAGGGAAAACCCCCAGGAATGAACCACCAACCCATGAGAAGATACTGGCAAGCTTTCTCACATAACTACATTAGCCGAATCTTTGACTCGAACCCACGCAGACAGAGGGGAGACAGCAGTGATCCGTAATGGAAAGCGCTTTAGACCACTCGGGGCCCCTTCAAGAAGGCACTGTAAGAAGTAAAAAAGCACTGATCATGGCCTTCATCTTCAAAGTACTTGTGCACCAAAAGGTTTTCCTCTGGACTCTAACAAAGCAAAAGATGAGCAATGGCATATGTACAGTCAGTCATTCCAGATTTTTAAGAACTGAATGAACAGCAACTGCATGTACAATAAACAGATGAACAGGAAAAATGTCATGTGCCTCCTAAACATTAAAAACTGAGCATTCAAATATTTACAAACTGTCCAAAAATAGGAGGGAAAAAGATCTAAATAAGCACTGGAAATATACATAATGCAAGTGGCACCTGCAAAGAACTAAGTAAATAAAACATTCAATGTTCTGAGACAAAAAAAATGGACCAGCTAAAGACAAGGTTTCTAATGATTGAAAAACATAGAAGAAAAAAAAATCTCCAAAAGCTTAGTAAAGATATCAAGAATGATTAAAATGCCAACTAGAGAACGGATGGCCAAGAAAAAGCAGGAAGGTTGACCAAATTAGGGGTTGGAGTGGAGGAGGGGAATAGCCACGTACCCAACAGGAACAGGCAAGGTAATTACAACAGTATGTTGAAAGAGTTCCTTCCCTATGATACTTTTCCTAATGTTTATATATACAGGAAATCTATATGTTATATTGATAAGAAAGATGTGGTAATAAAGAGATAGACAGATAGACTGAGGATACTAAAATATCCCTAATGCTTTTGAAACAAGCATAGGGAATACAATGTCAGAAAAGGAAATAATATCAAGAAGTTTAATGTTTAACAATGTAATGAATCTGTAAAAATCTGTATAAGGCAGACTTACATGTAATTCCTGACAGAGTCTGGAAAAATCACGACAACTCTGTGTCCTTCTTTTAGTCCAAAATCCTTGGCTGCCTTCAATGCACAGTACATAGCAGAACCACTGCTGCCACCTGGAGTAAAATTTTTATTAATAAACCCTTGGTAACTAGAGCAATGAGTGATAAATTAACTAGAAGTTGGTTGACAAGACCTTAAAATGAGAAACTAGGGAAAACCCAAGTTAGGAGAATGAGATGACAGGACATAATTCCTCTAAATATAGAATGCTTAAAATACAACTGTTTCAAGATTTCATCAACGTCAAGGTGCATGATAACCTTGGTGTAAATCCAACATTCCTTATTTAAGGTATACCATAGAAACTAAAGAAGGATATCAAGAGCCACAACTCTTCTAAATTTTGATATGCTGAGCTGCCAACCCTCTAACCTTGCAATTAGTAAAAAGAGGGATAAAAATGGGTTACTAGGATTACAGTTGTCAAATATGGTTAAATTGTTCTGTAGGAAAAGCAGCCATCTTCTGGTAGTGGAACTGCATTGTTTGTGAATGCTGCAAAGGCATACATGACTGAATGGTGTCATTCAAATTTAGTCAAAGTATTTTTTAATATGTATACCAACATTGCACTTTCTGCCTTTAATATATATGACTGTACATAAAATTTCAAGTAAAATTTAAGAATTGTTTCTTACCACATAGAAGTCCTTCTTGTCTGATTAGTTTTCTAGCCATTTGGAGTGACTCCTTATCATTGGACTTGTACCATTTATCCACAACCTGGAAAATCAATGAAAGATATTCATTCATGTTTTTCAAACAGGAAATGTTTAAACATGTTCAGATTTATATTTTGGATGTGATTCTCTGAAGAATGATGGTTAAAAAAACACCAAAGGATCCTAAGAAATTCCGGCAAATAAATCCATACTTTGAAGACTGTCATATTCTAGTTACTTTGACATTTGACCTCTAACCTTGAGGGTCTAGTGATATAAATATCCACATAGAAGGTTCAACTATTTTTGTTAAATAAATACCCCACAAATGAACTCTAGGATGAAGAATGATATAATGACTCTCCAAAATTTGTGACATTTGACTTGCTAAGTATATTTGCTGAAAATTCATTGTGCAATGATTAAACAAACCCATCAAATACTGAACAAGTATTACATTTTTCTGTATGTAGTTGTGTGTTTTATGGCACATTAACAGAAAAATGGCTTTATGGTGCCAAAGTTGACAAAAATACCAATCTAAAGATACAGCTGATGAGAACCCTCTTTGGAAACAAACAAAAAAAACAACCTTATTCCATGACATAAGTACCAACAAAAAATATAATTTTCAGTAAAGCATGTTTTAATACCTATGAAAAAAAATGAATTCACAGTACTTTAAATACTGAAATTAAGTAACCCCAACTTAATCTTTACAACAATTGATTCAGTACTTTACACATGCCAATAACCAACCTTGATATTATGTTGCTTCAAAATATATATTTCAGACATTGTATGCATGTATATATCAGAGTTAATGAAATTACTGTATTTGCTTGACATGTCAAATACAATACATGTTTTGACTCACAATAACTTTAAATATCCAGACATCAGTCACAGGAGTTAATAAACATGATATCAATTTGTTTTTGATTTCTTTATCCAATAAACTGGAATAAAATACAATTATTTTTATAGAATTAGGCATTCTTAGTAGTACTTACGGTCTATAGTTATATTGAGAGGACTTATTCATTTATTTAATTTAATCATTCCCTGGAATTACAGTGCTCTAGAATTAATTTAAAGACTATTGAGATACATAATAGGTTATGGAATTACTGTGAATTCATTTAAAGACTACTTGGATTTATAGCTTTCATGGGGCTACTGTGAATTCATTTTAAAACATTTTGGGATTATAACTGATTATTCTCTATTGTTGATGCATCATTACAATACAGACTATCATTTGGAATACTTTGTAACTTGTTCAGATTAATCTAAAATTTTGGAATTGATAGAAGCTTTAGGATTTTGTAAATCATTTGCATTATAGGGAAATAAAGCAAATTTTGTAGTAAATTATGTTTCTCCGAGAATACTTACCCAATCACATTACTTTATGATATTAGCCTGCTACCTCGCGAATCCAGCCCTACCAAAAGACGAAAATTCGTCTTTCCTGTCTATGTCATAAAGACAAAGGGCAATAACTCTTGCCCCTTACCTCCCCTTGCTACCCGCTAGGTGTCGCTTCTTTAGTTTTTTAAGCTGAGCGGTATATAAAACACAAGGATGCTCGCATGGCGGGGTGGTGGGGAGGGTTTCTTAGTAATGTGATTGGGTAAGTATTCTCGGAGAAACAATTTACTACAAAATTTGCTTTCTCCTTTGAATACGTTCCCTAATCACATTACTTTAGGAGAATAAGTAATAGGAGGAGGGAATGCGGAACATCCGACCTCCACCTCGGGTATCCTCTAGGGAATGATGGTTGGATTCCCCATGTGAATGATAACCCGGTCTCCTAATTTTCAATCAGCAACACAGCCCAGGGTCACGTGATATGTGACCCCTTTATACGGTTAAGAAGATAGTTATTGAAATCTTCTTACCTACGAAAATTTATCTGGCGAATCCAGCGAAGCTAATAGGCTGTGCTGATTGTTGCACATGGGTCTGGTGGGCGTCTGGGCTGCCCAACACCGGACCTACTAGAATCAATGTTTGCCTCTGCGAGTACAAACTTGAAGATAAAACTGTAGAAGGTTGACTCTGCATGTCAGCCAATAGCTTCTATAATGTGACTGATTTGCGAATCCTCAGAGTACGCCGAGCGTATAACCCACTTCAGCCATGAAGCAAGGGCTTGAATGGTGATATCTCATGTCCCAGCTATCACCAGAAGAAAGAGGTGCTTGTATGTGACCTGACTCACCTCTATGCATTGAAATGGTGCTAGAGTGCACAAACAGGATCTTACATAGCTGTTGATCCTGACTTATCTTTATAAGAAAGCGAGCTAATGACGACTCGTTGATCGCCAATGTATGGTAATCTATTTTGGACTACGAAGCCTGGCTGCGTCAAGAGGACCATCAAACCCTCTGATCGGAACGGAAGAGAGTTCGGGTCACTAGAAAGAACATGTAACTCGCTCACCCTGCATGCTGAAGCTAAGACTATCAAGAAACCCAATTTGTATGATAGTAGCTTTAACTAATCGTGGGTTAAAGACTCAATACTGTCTGAATTGAGTCATGTTAAAACCCAGGACAGATTCCATTTGGAAACAGGGTGAGGGATATAAGTCGATTGAATTTTTAAAGTGTCTAAAAGATCTGACAAATCTTTGTCATGGCTGATAGCACATGTACCAGAATGGCGGAATGTGTCTGATATCATGGAGCGGTAGCATTTGATAATAACTGGAGCCAGCTGTTTCTCCTCGAAAAGCCAGAGAAAAGTTGGCCAGTTGAGGGATTGTGACACTCAGAGGAACAATGTGAATGATATGGTACCAGTCCCTGAAAACATGCCACTTGCCCTCGTAAGCCTTCAGAGTAGAGGGCCTTCTTGCTCTCGAGATTCTCTCCGCAATCAAAGATTTAAATTGTTTGTCTTGCAAGGCTGTCTGGACAAGAGCCAAGCTTGAACATAAAGACGGTCCGGACAGGGGTGGAACACCCCTGGCCGCGGTTGCTTGCGAATACTTGTGCCGACTGTAATCTTCCTGGGTAGATCTATCGCCTAGATTGAGTAGATCGGAGACCCAGGAGTTGTTCCATCTGAGAGGGGCAATCAGAACCATCTGACAGTTCTGACCCCTTAACTTCTGGATTAATTTCAGTACCAAGACCGTGGGAGGGTAGGAGAATGACCACAACCCTTCCCAGCTGATTGATCGAGCATCCACGACTCAAGCTTCTGGGTCTGGAACCTGTGAGATGAAAGGTGGACAACTTGCGATTTCACCTTGTTGCAAAAGATCAATCATCGGACGTCCCCAAAGTGTGTCAATTGGAAGAAAGTCCGATTGATGGAGTGACCATTCTGTGTGAATGACTAGATAGAGTGTCAGCCAAGACATTGAGTCTGCCAAGAATGTTTCGGAATTGTACATTGAGGTGGAGATTGTCAAACCAATGTAGAAACTGCCAGCTCAGATTGCACAGGTCTGGTGATTGGTGTCCCCATGTTTTTAAGGCAAGGCACCACCACAAAGTTGTCTGACATAATGAGGGCAGTTTGTAATAAGAGTTGATCCTGCCCGAAATGAAAGGCGTTGATGACAGCCATTATTTCTGAAAGGTTGATGTGGAAAGGGCTCGCCCCTGGCACCCACGTGCCGCTGACAGTATCGAAGTCCGGCAACAGGTGGGCACCCCAACCGTAGGTACTAGTGGCGGAACATACCGTTATCCCCGCTTGGGGTATCTCCAGAGTAATCCATGTGGACAGCCCACAGGGGTTGTGCCATTGACTCAAGAATGATCGTATCTCTGGCGTGAGCATGACTGTTTTCTGGGATCGAAGGGACTTGAAAAGGGCGCAATTACGCTAGCAACGTCCTTTGTAAAGGGCGCATAAAGGACGGCTGAGCGGGATCAAGTCTGCTGCCGCATTGAATAATCCGAGGATCTACAACTCTCTCGCTAAAATGCGCATCCTGTCGGAAACGGACTCTACGAGTGCAAATATCTGGATGATCGCAAACTCGAGGAAGCCTTACCAGATTCAGATCGGGAGAAACTCCACACCCAGATGGATCAAAAATCCGGATTGGACAGAGATCAGACTTTATCCAGTTCACTAGAAAGCCTATATGATGTAAAGTGATATAAGATCGTTTCTGCCTTTGAGCAGAGTAGAACTTGACAGATGTTTCTGGAGGATGTCGTCCAAATATACTGCCGACGCAATAGATGAAGTCGAGCGGAACAGAGTGACGACGTAATCCATAACCTTGGTACTAACCCCAGGGGCTTAAATTCAGGCCAAAAGGTATGACATGGAACTGATAAACCGAGTCCCGACAAGCACAACGGAGAAATGTCCGCTACTCGTGGGATAGGGACGTGAAATGTGCATCGGTCATATCTAGCCAGCTTATGATGGGGTTTAAGCGACGTGCCCTTCAGACATGCGTCACGACGTATCAGGTCTAGGTTGGCAGAAGCAGTCAGCGCATTGGCCATGGAATGGTGAGCTGCCCTGTTAAGAACCCTAGCTAATCAGGCCCTCAATTCCCAAGCATGTTCATTGCCAGATTTTTCAGCGATCCTGAAAATGGCTAGGGAGGCTAGGTCTAACAGTGAAGACGTAGCGACTACATTTCGAACCAGCTTGGACTTGGCATTGAACACAGTTTTGTCCACTTTATAAGACAATGGAGCAGACATATGGACTGCTGCCATATTTTTATCCAGAGCCGGGACCTCAGTACTGAACGCATCGGAGTGAGTTTTGTACCATCGACCTGAAAACGACGCTGGTACTTGACTTTCAGAAAAGAACGCCTTAGCATTTCCTGGATCCCCTATACGTGTCGACAGACGGTCATTAATTTCCTTAATTTTTGTTGACTGGGGAAGGAGGCAGAAGGATAGAGTCTCTTCCCCCTCATCCAGATCGACCGACGCTCTAACCTTATAGTCGGTAATGGCAGCAGGAGGTGGAGGGCATTCTGAAGGGGCCAACACCCTATAAATTTCCTCCACTGCGGCTTTGAAGCTGAACTCAGTCCGTTCCATAGTTGGATCTGCATACAGCTGATTTGCCTGCGATTCATCGCACTCACTATGTGCATAATCTTGCTCTGGTAAAGCATCCATATCGGGGTAATGCATACCAGGTGGCATAGATGACTCGATTCCGACATCTCTGATAAAGGCATTCACTCTCCCTTGTGGATGAGCTGTTAGCCTATGGACGGCCGGCAATGCCGAATGAATTGATTGGCATATGTTTGGCCTGAATGACTGCGACGGGCCGGCTATGACCGGCACCGACCGCTCGAATGGTCGGGTTGGATCGAGAGATTCATCGCCAACATCTGTGTCATGGTAGTGATATGTAACCGGTAGTACGGATTGACAGACGGAAACATCACTAGAATCTTCGTCAATCCGATTTGTGCGGATTGCGGTATGATAAAAGTCCCCGTGCTGGTACAGCGATACAGTCGGACGGACTGGTATATGACTAAACTCTCCATACGGTTGGACGACCGGTGCCTGTTGGGCTGGACGGCCGGAGCCAGATGGACGGTCAGTGCCGGCAAGTGTCGGCTGGAAGCTTGGCTGGACGACCGGTACCATTTGAGCTGAACGGTCATTGCCGGATCGACGCCCGGTGCCGGTTAGTGCTGGCTGGAAGGTCGGCTGGATGACAGGTGCCATATAGGCTGAACGGTCATTGCCGGATGGACGCCCGGTGCCGGTTGGTGCCGGCTGTAAGGTAATAATAATTACATAATGGTTATGTAGTGCGGCCAGCACTGCGCGCCCATCTACCATTCGCTCAGAGGGAATGTTGGTTCTGGTATAGCTTGCATATCTGTACAGCATACCAGGTGACCTAGATGACGCAATTCTGTCATAATTGACACTTTCACTAAATCTCCCTTGTGGAGAAGTCGTGAACATATGGACGGCCGGCACTGCCGGCTGATTGAACTGGCGAATGGTCGGCCTGAAAGTCCTGTTCTGGTAAAGCTGCCATATCTGGGTAGCGCATACCAAGTGGCATAGATAACTCAATTCCGTCACCTCTGATAATGTCACTAATTCTCCCTTGTTTTAAAATCACACCGTCACGTATTTGACGTGACGGGAGGTGTACACTGGCAATACCGACTGATTGGTCTGGTATATGGTCGGCCGGAATGTCGGCGAAGGTCCGGCTATGACCGGCACCTGCCTCTCGAATGGTCTGATTGGACGGAGATTCATCTATAACATTTCTCTCATGGTAGTGATATGTAACCAGTAGTGTAGATTGACTGATGGGTACATCACTATAATCTCCGTAAATGCGATGTACAGCCGGTGCAGGTTGATGCCGGCTGGAAGACCGGTGCCATTTGGGCTTAACGGTCGTTGCCGGATGGTCGGCCGGTGCCGGTTGATGCCGGCTGGAAGGTCGGCTGGCCGTCCAGTGCCATTTGGGCTGAACGGACGGTGCCGGATGGACGGCTAATGCCGGTTGGTGCCTGCTGAAGTGCCGGCTGAACTGACGGTGTCGGCTGGACGGCCGGCGAAAGTGCATATTAAAATGGATCCAATTGATCCAGCATAGACTCCATGCGTCCGGACTTACAGGCCCGAAAGCCATGCACGGACCTGCGGTGAAATTTACACCCACTGGGCAGCCTAAACCATGTCAACATAATTTCCTCCATTTAAACATTGCCAACACCCATTTTGCCATTCATGCCTTCGTTGTCGACTTTGCTACTGAAACTACAAAAGAAGAGAACAAAGCACAAATTAAAAAATTCAGCATATTATTAATTCGATAATACTATAACCGTTACTAACGGAGTTGTCAAATTATTCCGTGCCATGTTAACTCTTAATGACAACACTAGTTATCGCCGTGAGCGTGTTGCAATGGTTCGTTCAAGACGAAGTCTACTGAAACGAAAAAGATGATAAACAAAGCACAATTAGCAATTCAACACGCTATTAAGTCGCTATTACCATAACCGTAACTAACGGAGGAAGCGAAATGATTTAGTGTCGCGTGAACTCGTGACTACAACACAAATTCCGCCATTAAATAGTCGCAACTGGTCGTTCAGAGACTAAGTCTACTGAAACGAAATAAAAAAGATAAACAAAGCACAAATTAACAATGCAGCACGTTATTAAATTGCTAATATCGTAAACGTTACATACGGAATAAGCGAAATTATTGAGTGCTACATGTATTACATGCTAGTACCGCCATAAGCGTGCTTGACCACGTTGCAACCTGGTCCGAAGTCTAGAAAAGGTGACAAAGTCACTCAAATTGGAAAATATTGTAAAATAATGTATACGACCTGTAGAGGAATGATTATCCAACACAGTAATTCCAAATTTAACTTCGGATGGTCAGAATTTACACTAAGATGGCTTGGATTCATTGGAGGTCTAATTGTACGTGTTTTCGCGTACAGCGAAGCTAAAAAACTAAAGAAGCGACACCTAGCGGGTAGCAAGGGGAGGTAAGGGGCAAGAGTTATTGCCCTTTGTCTATATGACATAGACAGGAAAGACGAATTTTCGTCTTTTGGTAGGGCTGGATTCGCGAGGTAGCAGGCTAATATCCTAAAGTAATGTGATTGGGGAACGTATTCAAAGGAGAAATTAATATTTTCAATTATACAAAACTTGGTAGCTTTGCTGTTTCTTGTGACTTAACGACCATAGTGAAATAATGCCTTCATATAAAGGATAACTGTTCAAAAAGAACAACATGAACCTGTTTTGTATAACCTCAGGGCTCGAAATTAGCGGTAGTCCACTAGCCCGAAGCTAGTAGATTTCCTGTCGGACTAGTAACTATCATAATGCTATTAGTCCGATGGGCTAGTAAGTTTTGTTTATCAACAGTCAGTTTACTCAATACCCTCGTAAAGACGCGACTTCAGCATTCTGTAGAATCAATGCAGTGACTGTTGTAAACAGTCATAAAATATTAGCATGAGAAGATGAAGTCAATTTCTGCCTCAGAAACGTGTTTCTATTACAACAAGCCATCTGATTTTGCGCATTTAGCTCAACAGTGCCAATCGTGGTCCCGTCATTAACAACGGAGTTTGGTAATTGATATCCTAATTAATCTGACAGCGAATTAAATGAAAATTAACCCGGTATCACACTTTATTCACGCAACCACAGTAACACACTACAAAACTACAACACAAAAGTACATGCATCAACTATTCCCAAAAATTAGTTTGCATGCTTGTTTGTTTCTTTTTTTTTTTGCTTGATAGCCAAACATGCCAACAGTCACAAACGGGGAAACTGCATAATTTACGTTTGCATCGAAATAATTATAAGAATTTGATCAATTTATTATGATCACATTAATGACACATCCTTTCCATACAAATACTTTTTCTATGACAATACAAATTGTTTTTATATTTTCCCCATACAAGACTGAACAAATAATTGAATACACATGAAGATATCCTAGCAAAATGCCATACAATTGTTGGGAATTAAAAAATGTTTCAGCATGGCCATATAAGATTTTAAAATTTCCCCCCTTATTATTAATTTTAACAATACATTGAGGTACAATTAATTAGGAACACTTACTAAACTTATGCTACACTATTAGTGATGAGACCGTAATTGGAGCTGTTAAATACAATTCGCAGAGTCAGATGGCTTCGTTTGATAGGAACACACATTTTCCAAGGTGAAACTAACATTATCTTTTGATGTTAATATTTTATAACAGTGTTTACAATAGCCACTGCTTTGATCCTGCAGAAGTCAAGACTTTATTAGGGAGAGACCATTTACTTTGGGGGTGGGGTGAGATACGTGTCACCAACAAAAAAATACCTGGAGTGTTCAATCAACTCTTTGAGAAATGTGTCACCAACCATAAAGCCCATGAGTGCTCAGTTGATTCTTTTCGATATTTGTCACCAACAATAAAGCCCAAGAGGCTCAGCCAAATCTTAAGCAAGAAGCCCAAATTATTTTATTACCATATCAAGAAAGTGCAATCTGTGTACACAAACCTAAGTCCCCATGATTTCTTTAAAAAAAGTGTGGTACTGTGATCAGATGAATCTGTATGTCAATCACGCTGTATCTCCTCCTACATCTTTAAACAATACATTCACAAAACCTGGAGCATTGGTTTTAACATTAGCAATGACGGGGATAGGGAGAGATGATGGAAAGGCCAAAACAGGGTACTGTGCTGAAATTAGCAATTGTGGATACATGATTTACGTTCATATTTGAGTTTATATTTTAACCTAACATCACAGCAATGACATAAAAGGCAAACAAATACATGGTTTAACTGCACAACTTGACAAGAGCTATTTTATCATATCAATACATTTTGGAACTAAAGCAACAACTTGTATCTTTACACACATAAATACATATTTTCAGTATTGCAATTTTCTTTTACATAACCAATAACCCACTTGAGCTGACATGCTTAGGAATTACTTTATTAGAATTTATTTTTTAGGGGTCTCAATTTTCATGGTTTTTAAAAAAAAGATTTTTGTCCTTATCTATAGGTATTTCATTTCATGCATTAACCTCTAACAAGACCCTAAATTAAAACAAAAGAACAAATTTATGCTGACAAAAAATGTCAGTCACTTTAATGGTTAAAATGACACTAACATCTTCATGTGCACAAATTAAGCACCTGTCAAAATAAATCACTTATATTCAACATCAAAATACATGTGGAGTCCATACAATTGCACGATCAGTTACTTTCTGAAGATCATGATAACACAGGGGCTTAAGAGCAGTAGAATTAATTTTCAATTAAGATTGGTTCAAATAATATCATAAAGATTGTGAACTAAGTGCGTGACATGCTGCTATTACTTAATGCAATATACAAGTTGTGTCAACATTTGATGCATTCTGATTCTGAGTCGAAATAACAGTGAGTGGATCACTCCTTTGCTTGAGCTTGCCTTGTGCAAAAACCAACTTCAACCAACTGACTTGATTTCCAGTCAATGAAACCAACTGATGCTGAATGGATAACTGACTAACTATTTCTGGCTTTGATAATGCTGAAATCATTTAATTAAGAAATTTCAAGATTTTTTAACTGACAAACATGTTTGTACCAGCAAACTTGATTGACATAAGTTCCAAAATCAATTTAGAAGGAGTTTCAATACACTTCTTTAATTGCTATACATAACTACTATTTCATTACTCAAGGTGCTTCAAAATATACTTCTTGTATCTTACAGTCAAGCTGTCCATTAGGAAGAAGCATGCATGGATAAAATGAGAAATGCTTTGATAAGGTTTTCAATGTTTTGACATCAGCTTAACTTCAATAAAACAATTTTTTTTTGAATAAGCATTAAATGTAATTGTCATACAATTATATCATTTATTATTTTTTCTTCCATTTTCAATAATACTAGTGTTTGAATATCCTATGCTTTTTTCTCATTTCTCTTTATCCTTAATTATGTTGCAGCTTATTGATTTAATGCAGTGGGCTGAAATTACTACTACTAAATGCTGTATAGAAGTGAGTGCATGGAAACAAGATGAAATGTAGTCAAGTTCTTCTTCTAAGAAAAGAAAAGGTTAAAACAAAAACAACTCGTGCATTTTACCAGGTTGCAAAAATGACATTGGTTTATCAAACAGCTTTGTTGATCTCTAGAAAAGAAAAGAAACACACCAAGAAAACAGGGCTTGCTTACTTATCATATGTGGCTATTTTTTTTACTGTATCTTTAAAGAGGCTTAAGGCAACAACGAAATGCATACAAATTGGTACCAAATGAAAATTAGTAATACCACAGTATTTTAAACAGCATCACTGACAACAGCTATTTACCTTACATAACATACCTCTTTTTTGGTCATTGATTCCTAATTATTAAACCCTTTTTCTAAATAAATTTACCTATTTCACTTCTATAAAAATAGAGGACACGTGTCCATTAGTAACAAACTGTGTTTCCCTGTAAAGAATATTTACACTGTAATTAAACTGAACACTACAGAATGCAGCATGTTGCAGCAAACCTTACCGATCTATCCAACACAGTTGGTACAAAGTCATAACCTACACCTTCCACTTCATAAAATGTAACATCTGTTTTGTTCAGCTCTTCGGGCTCTGCAAGGATTGAACCATATGGATCAATCCCTATGATCTACAAAGATAATGAAACTATGTCTGAAAATACTCTATACAACATTAAAGACTTTTCATGGTCTAAATTTGGATGAAGTATGCATAGTTCATAACAAGAAACTTAAATTTAATCAATGTAAAATTGAAAAACTGGTTGTGACAAGGGGAGGTAACAGACAAGAATTATCAACTTTTGTCTCTGAGATAGAAATAATCTTTTAATGCCAGGATTGATTTACGAGATAGCATGCTTATAACCTAAAGTTAATGTGACTGAGAATGCATTTGATGATGATTATAATTTTAATGTTGAAAATAATGTCAAAAACTATACCTGAAAACAAATCTCCATTAACTATTTAAACTACTGGTGCCAGTGTATATTTCACTACTGTGCCTGGCTATATCAAGCTGCTGTGGTAACAAATGGTGCCAGAGTATAGCTACACTATTGTGCCTGGCTATATCAAGCTGCTGTGGTAACAAATGGTGCCAGAGTATAGCTACACTACTGTGCCTGGCTATATCACGCTGCTGGGGTAACTACTGCAGTCCACTTTATCTGATTTGTGGGCTGATGCTGCTGCAGCCAAATGATAACTTTTTAGCTGATGATATGGGGATATGGGCTAATTGTTTCAGTTACTGTCTGTATAATAAACTGATTGATAGACTAAAACCATGCATAAATAAATGCCACAACTACCTTGTGTCTGTTTGATTTCTGTATCCTTTTAACATCGACAATATTGATATAAAATCCATGACTATACAACACAAAACAGTTTGTAAACCATACAATTTACTTGATCATCATCATCATTGGAATCGGGCTCTATTTCTGACAGACTTTACAAAGATGACATTTCTTTGTCACTAACAACACTTCTGAACTCAAAGTTGTCAAATTCATCCTCTGAAACTTCAGAAACCGAATCACTTGTACACAGAAGCCATTGTTATCACTGTAAACTGCAAACACATGTATTAACAAAAAGGTGCAATAATGTCACAAACAATCCTCATATGTAGTAAATATAATCATTTCTTAACTCTAGTTTGACTGATCGAATGTTTTCCCCCCTCAAAGTATTAACCAATAAGATCGATTGTAACATGAACATACAGTGTGAACCTATCTGTTATGAGGTGTACAGAATGCAAAACAATGCATGTGTATGTACCGGTAACCAGTACTGGAATTCTAAAGCAGCTGATGAATCAGTCACTCTTGAGGCAACTCATATTTATTCGATGGATATATCTGGTACCAGTAGTTGAAGAATTATACAATGCAAGTACATATACACTTGAAGTATTAAGGTGTTGGAATGAATATGTCAAGGACAGGGATTAAAAAATATACCAAAAGAGAATGTAAATCTGCCTATCTGCCTAATGTGTATACACTTCAGGTCATATCTTGTTTCTGCTACAAAAGATTAATCCAATTCAGGCAGCAGCTAGATATTTTTCTCATCTCAATCACTTGTTTTCAGTGGTTGATAAATGTCAGAGTAGATAAAACAACAACCCTTAACCAGAAACACCCACTAGGTTTCTTTAGGGGTTCCCAGAAGCTGGTAATATGTCCCTTTCACAAAGAGAATTAATTAAAAATCCAACTTTTACCATCTAACTAAACAAAACAATCATCAACTGGTCTAATTTCGCCCCAAAATAATATGCCAAGACCACCAATGCCAATCACCATAGAAAACATTATGACCTAAAACAGGTGTATAAGGAAGAGTCAATGCCCCTGTACAAATAAAAATATGAACACTTATGAACATGCATACTTTGTTTGTTTGATTTTTAATGGTGCACCAGCACACTTAGGCTATTTAGCGCCATACAATAGGTTGTACTTGTACATGTTTAAAAATACTAAAAGGTTTTATATCGACCAGCGATATAAAAAAACATAATAATTAAATATAAAATGGTAAGATGTTGGTAACAGGAAAATATGAAACTTCCCATGTATACTATAAAACTTTGCGAACAAAATCATGAATACAGTATATTTCTTTCAAATATAACAATACACTAAAATTCCATTTCAGATTAGTAAATTGAAGCAGGATTCATAATAGCTCTATGAAATTTACCTTGCAGTTTGGGCATTTTTCCTTGATCTTACGACCTATTCCAGTCACAGTACCTCCAGTACCTGCACCAATAACAACCATGTCAACTTTTCCTGGAACAAAAGATCCAAGAAACAAATATGATGAACATTTTAATAAAATTGTAAATAAACGTAAAGTAATAAGCCAATAAAACATGTTACTAAATAAAAATTAATTAGCTAACTGACTGAAAACTTTTAATAATGAAATTAAATTAATTCAGTGTATTTTCGCTTGCTGCCTAGTCTTAAGGTCACCAAAAATGTACAGAGATGAAATGTGATTGGAATATAAAAAGTAACCAATACATTTGCATTGTACTGAATATGCAGTGCAGAAAAGGCAGAAATAAAAAGTACTGACAGCAAAATTGGCATGTAGGGTTCAGAAGATACAACAAGAAACATGTTCAAAAGGTAAGGTAAGGTATTTATAATCATGTCTCTTCTTTAAAATTATTAGCAGATACAGGAAAACTATACTGAGACCAGCCTTTCTGCCAAGAAAAAGTCTTTCAAGATAGGTGGTCGCTTGTAACAGGTTTGAAAAAAAGAGAGACCAATTTCCAAAATATACTTTATTAACAGTTCTTGTTAGCATATTGTATACATCCATCTAAAAAAACTTTTACATTAATAATATTGTCTTCCATCATTAAACATGATTCATATTTTTATCTGAAGATCCATTGTACATATATTAGCATATGAAATGGTTTCTAATGTACATCTGAAAGTCCATTGTATATATATGCAGATCCATTGTACATATATTAGCATATGAAATGGTTTTTAATTTACTTAACATCCTTTATAACACCCTGAATGTTTTACCCACATTTTACCTAGTTTGAAAGTGCTCTCTTCTTTTGAACTTCCAAATACAATATTTTCTTTTCTTCATATTAAAAACTTTTTTTATTGTTCTTCCATGTTTAATAAGGCACTAGGAGTTAACGTTAGGACTTCTAAATTGCAATAATAACTGCAGTGATTGTTTTGACCAGGCTTTTGGGAGTATGTATTGCAAGTTGCAATATCATTTTTTAAGATGAAAGCATACAGGCCATATGAAAATTTGTCAGTACATTTTTGATCCACCCACCCACCTTTTTTTATATGACCCCCAGTTCTGATATCAAGGGGTTTTCTAAACCATCAATTTTACACCCCTGAGGGATACACTGTATAATTCATTGAATTTTATCATCAACAATTAATTTGAATTTTGTCTAGTGCCCTACTGGCCTGGGACTCATTAAACACATGATTTGTGTTTAATTGGTAATCTGACATTGCTGACACTCTTTCTAATGACAATGTACAAGTATGCCAAGTTACGTGTCATAATCTAAAAATGACGAGGAGGTTAAGAAGTGGAAAAACAACTAGTGTATAATAGAAAGATGGATGGAAACGTATGCACTATGTGATCTACTTTTTAGAAAAAATGAAAAACATTAAAAAGCCTGAATTTTATATTTGCTACACTGGAGAGAGAGAGAGAGAGAGAGAGAGAGAGAGAGAGAGAGAGAGAGAGAGAGAGAGAATAAAACTAGACAAACTCAAATATCTGCTTTGTATTGCATTATCACCATCATATTAATTAAGTCTTCCATCATATGTACATGTAAGAGTTCTCACTCGTTTCAAGCCCTGGGCAAGGTTTTTTTTAACTCGCATATGGCAATAAGCCATTAACTCTATTGATTGTACCCACTGAAGTTGTAAAAATATCATTGTAGAGGAATATAGTTTCTTTTTCTTTACTACCTTCTCCCAATGACTCGTTATGTACAATGTAAAAATAACAACCTACCGTCGCAGGCCTGTAAAATCTCCTCTCCAGTCCCATCATAATGTGCCAGTGGGTTACTGGCATTGCGATACTGTAAAGGAAATTAAGAATTTAAGTCAAATATTCCCATGAAACGAGTTGAATATATTATTAATATTAATTTTTGTACTAGTAGTATTTTATACAATGAGCTACTTTGAGTGCATGGCATATTGTATTACATGTATTCAGTACATTTTAAGTCAGATGTACACAACTTGAAGATTATGTTTTTCAGTTTTAGTTAAGAGTATGCCATTACTAAATGATGCTATTAAGTGGCATTATCATGTTTTATGCCACAACATGTCAAAACATTGTTAAGTGATAAGATAATTAAACTGAACATTCAAAGAGTAAGGCATACAATAGCCATTTCACTGCTCAAGGAGTATTTACATGCTTGAAAATAACAAGTAATGATTACTGTAATACATTGGAGCGCTGGACTGAGAACAAGAGAAATTATTGAATAGGAATTAGAGATTCAAGAATAACTTATCTGGATGCATATTACTCTCTGATGATGACAATTTTACAAGTGCTGTCTACCATTACATAATGTGAACTTATCAACGAGATGGAGCAACTCTGTCATTTTAAATTTTATCATTTTTTTAAAAGACGACTATCATGTAAATCTGAGTCTTCCCACATGTTTAATCTGTTTTTTAACTTCTGTTTCATAATGTACTTCTCGAGTGAAAGCAAATTTTGTAGTAAATTATGTTTCTCCGAGAATACTTACCCAATCACATTACTTTAGGGATATTAGCCTGCTACCTCGCGAATCCAGCCCTACCAAAAGACGAAAATTCGTCTTTCCTGTCTATGTCATATAGACAAAGGGCAATAACTCTTGCCAATTACCTCCCCTTGCTACCAGCTAGGTGTCACTTCTTTAGTTTTTTTAAGCTGAGCGGTATATAAAACACAAGGATGCTCGCATGGCGGGGTGGTTGGGAGGGTTTCTTAGTAATGTGATTGGGTAAGTATTCTCGGAGAAACATAATTTACTACAAAATTTGCTTTCTCCTTTGAATACGTTCCCCAATCACATTACTTTAGGAGAATAAGTAATAGGAGGAGGGAATGCGGAGCATCCGACCTCCACCCCGGGTATCCTCTAGGGAATGATGGTTGGATTCCCCATGTGAATGATAACCCGGTCTCCTAATTTTCAATCAGCAACACAGCCCAGGGTCACGTGATATGTGACCCCTTTATACGGTTAAGAAGATAGTTATTGAAATCTTCTTACCTACGAAAATTTATCTGGCGAATCCAGCGAAGCTAATAGGCTGTGCTGATTGTTGCACATGGGTCTGGTGGGCGTCTGGGCTGCCCAACACCGGACCTACTAGAATCAATGTTTGCCTTTGCGAGTACAAACTTGAAGATAAAACTGTAGAAAGGTTGACTCTGCATGTCAGCCAATAGCTTCTATAATGTGACTGATTTGCGAATCCTCAGAGTACGCCGAGCATATAACCCACTTCAGCCATGAAGCAAGGGCTTGAATGGTGATATCTCATGTCCCAGCTATCACCAGAAGAAAGAGGTGCTTGTATGTGACCTGACTCACCTCTTTGCATTGAAATGGTGCTAGAGTGCACAAACAGGATCTTACATGGCTGTTGATCCTGACTTATCTATAAAGAAAGCGAGCTAATGACGACTCGTTGATCGCCAATGTATGGTAATCTATTTTGGACTACGAAGCCTGGCTGCGTCAAGAGGACCATCAAACCCTCTGATCGGAACGGAAGAGAGTTCGGGTCACTAGAAAGGACATGTAACTCGCTCACCCTGCATGCTGAAGCTAAGACTATCAAGAAACCCAATTTGTATGATAGTAGCTTTAACTAATCGTGGGTTAAAGACTCAATACTGTCTGAATTGAGTCATGTTAAAACCCAGGACAGATTCCATTTGGAAACAGGGTGAGGGATATAAGTCGATTGAATTTTTAAAGTGTCTAAAAGATCTGACAAATCTTTGTCATGGCTGATAGCACATGTACCAGAATGGCGGAATGTGTCTGATATCATGGAGCGGTAGCATTTGATAATAACTGGAGCCAGCTGTTTCTCCTCGAAAAGCCAGAGAAAAGTTGGCCAGTTGAGGGATTGTGACACTCAGAGGAACAATGTGAATGATATGGTACCAGTCCCTGAAAACATGCCACTTGCCCTCGTAAACCTTCAGAGTAGAGGGCCTTCTTGCTCTCGAGATTCTCTCCGCAATCAAAGATTTAAATTGTTTGTCTTGCAAGGCTGTCTGGACAAGAGCCAAGCTTGAACATAAAGACGGTCCGGACAGGGGTGGAACACCCCTGGCCGCGGTTGCTTGCGAATACTTGTGCTGACTGTAATCTTCCTGGGTAGATCTATCACCTAGATTGAGTAGATCGGAGACCCAGGAGTTGTTCCATCTGAGAGGGGCAATCAGAACCATCTGACAGTTCTGACCCCTTAACTTCTGGTTAATTTCAGTACCAAGACCGTGGGAGGGTAGGAGAATGACCACAACCCTTCCCAGCTGATTGATCGAGCATCCACGACTCAAGCTTCTGGGTCTGGAACCTGTGAGATGAAAGGTGGACAACTTGCGATTTCAACTTGTTGCAAAAGATCAATCATCGGACGTCCCCAAAGTGTGTTATTTGAAAGAAAGTCTGATTGATGGAGTGACCATTCTGTGTGAATGACCAGATAGAGTGTCAGCCAAGACATTGAGTCTGCCAAGAATGTGCCGGAATTGTACATTGAGGTGGAGATTGTCAAACCAATGTAGAAACTGCCAGCTCAGATTGCACAGGTCTGGTGATTGGTGTCCCCATGTTTTTAAGGCAAGGCACCACCACAAAGTTTTCTGACATAATGAGGGCAGTTTGTAATAAGAGTTGATCCTGCCCGAAATGAAAGCGGTTGATGACAGCCGTTATTTCTGAAAGGTTGATGTAGAAAGGGCTCGCCCCTGGCACCCACGTGCCGCTGACAGTATCGAAGTCCGGCAACAGGTGGGCACCCCAACCGTAGGTACTAGTGGCGGAATATACCGTTATCCCCGCTTGGGGTATCTCCAGAGTAATCCCTGTGGACAGCCCACAGGGGTTGTGCCATTGACTCAAGAATGATCGTATCTCTGGCGTGAGCATGACTGTTTTCTGGGATCGAAGGGACTTGAAAAGGGCGCAATTACGCTAGCAACGTCCTTTGTAAAGGGCGCATAAAAGGACGGCTGAGCGGGATCAAGTCTGCTGCCGCATTGAATAATCCGAGGATCTGCAACTCTCTCGCTAAAATGCGCATCCTGTCGGAAACGGACTCTACGAGTGCAAATATCTGGATGATCGCAAACTCGAGGTAGCCTTACCAGATTCAGATCAGGAGAAACTCCACACCCAGATGGACCAAAAATCCGGATTGGACAGAGATCAGACTTTATCTAGTTCACGAGAAAGCCTATATGATGTAAAGTGATATAAGATCGTTTCTGCCTTTGAGCAGAGTAGAACTTGACAGATGTTTCTGGAGGATGTCGTCCAAATATACTGCCGATGCAATAGATGAAGTCGAGCGGAACAGGGTGACGACGTAATCCATAACCTTGGTACTAACCCAAGGGCTTAAAATTGAGGCCAAAAGGTATGACATGGAACTGATAAACCGAGTCCCGACAAGCACAGCGGAGAAATGTCCGCTACTCGTGGGATAGGGACGTGAAATGTGCGTTGGTCATATCTAGCCAGCTTATGATGGGGTTTAAGCGACGTGCCCTTCAGACATGCGTCACGACGTATCAGGTCTAGGTTGGCAGAAGCAGTCAGCGCATTGGCCATGGAATGGTGAGCTGCCCTGTTAAGAACCCTAGGTAACCAGGCCCCCGATTCCCAAGCATGTTCATTGCCAGATTTTTCAGCAATCCTGAAAATGGCTAGGGAGGCTAGGTCTAACAGTGAAGACGTAGCGACTACATTTCGAACCAGCTTGGACTTGGCATTGAACACAGTTTTGTCCACTTTATAAGACAATGGAGCAGACATATGGACTGCTGCCATATTTTTATCCAGAGCCGGGACCTCAGTACTGAACGCATCGGAGTGAGTTTTGTACCATCGACCTGAAAACGACGCTGGTACTTGACTTTCAGAAAAGAACGCCTTAGCATTTCCTGGATCCCCTATACGTGTCGACAGACGGTCATTAATTTCCTTAATTTTTGTCGACTGGGGAAGGAGGCGGAAGGATAGAGTCTCTTCCCCCTCATCCAGATCGACCGACGCTCTAACCTTAGAGTCGGTTGGCAGCAGGAGGTGGAGGGCATTCTTAAGTGACCAACACCCTATAAATTTCCTCCACTGCGGCTTTGAAGCTGAACTCAGTCCGTTCCATAGTTGGATCTGCATACAGCTGATTTGCCTGTGATTCATCGCACTCACTATGTGCATAATCTTGCTCTGGTAAAGCATCCATATCGGGGTAATGCATACCAGGTGGCATAGATGACTCGATTCCGTCATCTCTGATAAAGGCATTCACTCTCCCTTGTGGATGAGCTGTTAGCCTATGGACGGCCGGCAATGCCGAATGAATTGATTGGCATATGTTTGGCCTGAATGACTGCAACGGGCCAGCTATGACCGGCACCGACCGCTCGAATGGTCGGGTTGGATCGAGAGATTCATTGCCAACATCTGTGTCATGGTAGTGATATGTAACCGGTAGTACGGATTGACAGACGGAAACATCACTAGAATCTTCGTCAATCCGATTTGTGCGGATTGCGGTATGATAAAAGTCCCCGTGCTGGTACAGCGGTACAGTCGGACGGACTGGTATATGACTAAAATCTCCATACGGTTGGACGACCGGTGCCTGTTGGGCTGGACGGTCGGAGCCAGATGGACGGTCAGTGCCGGCAAGTGTCGGCTGGAAGCTTGGCTGGACGACCGGTGCCATTTGGGCTGAACGGTCATTGCCGGATCGACGCCCGGTGCCGGTTAGTACTGGCTGGAAGGTCGGCTGGATGACCGGTGCCATATGGGCTGAACGGTCATTGCCGGATGGACGCCCGGTGCCGGTTGGTGCCGGCTGTAAGGTAATAATAATTACATAATGCTTATGTAGTGCGGCCAGCACTGCGCGCCCATCTACCATTCGCTCAGAGGGAATGAAACGAAAAAGATGATAAACAAAGCACAATTAGCAATTCAACACGCTATTAAGTCGCTATTACCATAACCGTAACTAACGGAGGAAGCGAAATGATTTAGTGTCGCGTGAACTCGTGACTACAACACGAATTCCGCCATTAAATAGTCGCAACTGGTCGTTCAGAGACTAAGTCTACTGAAACGAAAAAAAAAAAGATAAACAAAGCACAAATTAACAATTCAGCACGCTATTAAGTCACTATTCCATAACCGTAACTAACGGAGGAAGCGAAATGATTAAGTGTCGCGTGAACTCGTGACTACAACACGAAGTCCGCCATTAAATAGTCGCAACTTGGTCGTTCAAAGACTTTTTTGAAGTCTACTGAAACGACAAAGCAGGTAAATAAAGCACAAATTATCAATGCAGCACGTTATTAAATCGCTAATATCGTAAACGTTACATACGGAATAAGCGAAATTATTGAGTGCTACATGTATTACATGCTAGTACCGCCATAAGCGTGCTTGACCACGTTGCAACCTGGTCCGAAGTCTAGAAAAGGTGACAAAGTCACTCAAATTGGAAAATATTGTAAAATAATGTATACGACCTGTAGAGGAATGATTATCCAACACAGTAATTCCAAATTTAACTTCGGATGGTCAGAATTTACACTAAGATGGCTTGGATTCATTGGAGGTCTAATTGTACGTGTTTTCGCGTACAGCAAAGCTAAAAAAACTAAAGAAGCGACACCTAGCGGGTAGCAAGGGGAGGTAAGGGGCAAGAGTTATTGCCCTTTGTCTATATGACATAGACAGGAAAGACGAATTTTCGTCTTTTGGTAGGGCTGGATTCGCGAGGTAGCAGGCTAATATCCCTAAAGTAATGTGATTGGGGAACGTATTCAAAGGAGAAACTAAACTGAAAGCCAATTACCAATATTTTGTATCAGACATTTTGTTACATGCATGGACAAATATAAATGCTTGGCAAACAAGGGTGTCTTGCCTGTTTCATGGTGCAAGGAAATCTTAGTCGACAAACGTTACAGCAATAAAGTCTTCTTAATTGAATACAGCATGTCTTTGACTTGTAAAATTTGTAACACAAAAAAGATAACAAAGTTGATGCTGCTGTGCGACCATTGCCATTATATACAAGATAACAAAGTCTTACTAGTCACAAGTGAGATGTTTATAAGTTCTAAACCCAGTATAATAAGAATGGTAACAGTTTTTGGATAATATCTAAATCTAAATTTAAATTATTAACACTCACTGTTTTTTTTTAAATGAAAGAAAAACAAAACAGGAAATATTTCTTTTTGTGTTGCAAATGCTTACAAATCATGCTAACTAATTTTGATGCAATAGCCACACGTGGGTTAATAAGTGTACACTTTAATTTGTGTAAAATTGTTGTATTAATTATAAAATTTGTATCACTAAGCAAAAATGCCCAGATCTCATCACACCTCCGAAGTCAAGTGGCTACTAAAATCACCCTTGAAAACCATTATTTATTTGAGAACTTAGCAGCATGCATACCTGGTATATTGTTACCACATAAGTATGCAGCCTAATTCAAGACTATAAAATATCGCAAATCCTATATGTGCTTCATTAAAAGAATCAGCAAAGTATTTTATAAAAGAATAAACTCCAAACAGACCAAAGGAAACTAATGTTTATACTAGTAATGGTAGTGTACATGACATCCAGTTCTATAAATCAATTACTAAATGGTACTGTACATAACAGCCAGTTTTATAATTCGATTACTAATGGTACTGTACATGGCATCCAGTTCTATAAATCAATTACTAATGGTACTGTACATGACATCCAGTTCTATAAATCAATTACTAATGGTACTGTACATGACATCCAGTTCTATAAATCAATTACTAATGGTACTGTACATGACATCCAGTTCTATAAATCAATTACTAATGGTGCTGTACATAACAGCCAGTTTTATAATTCGATTACTAATGGTACTGTACATGGCATCCAGTTTTATAAATCAATTACTAATGGTACTGTACATGGCATCCAGTTCTATAAATCAATTACTAATGGTACTGTACATAACAGCCAGTTTTATAATTCGATTACTAATGGTGCTGTACATAACAGCCAGTTTTATAATTCGATTACTAATGGTACTGTACATGGCATCCAGTTTTATAAATCAATTACTAATGGTACTGTACATGGCATCCAGTTTTATAAATCAATTACTAATGGTACTGTACATGGCATCCAGTTCTATAAATCAATTACTAATGGTACTGTACATGACATCCAGTTTTATAATTCAATTACTAATGGTACTGTACATGGCATCCAGTTCTATAAATCAATTACTAATGGTACTGTACATGACATCCAGTTCTATAAATCAATTACTAATGGTGCTGTACATGACATCCAGCTCTATAAATCAATTACTAATGGTGCTGTACATGACAGCCAGTTTTATAATTCAATTACTAATGGCACTGTACATGACATCCAGTTCTATAAATCAATTACTAATGGTACTGTACATGACATCCAGTTCTATAAATCAATTACTAATGGTGCTGTACATAACAGCCAGTTTTATAATTCAATTACTAATGGTACTGTACATGACAGCCAGTTTTATAATTCAATTACTAATGGTACTGTACATGACATCCAGTTTTATAATTCAATTACTAATGGTACTGTACATGACAGCCAGTTTTATAATTCAATTACTAATGGTACTGTACATGACATCCAGTTTTATAATTCAATTACTAATGGTACTGTACATGACATCTAGTTTTATAATTCAATTACTAATGGTACTGTACATGACATCCAGTTTTATAATTCAATTACTAATGGTACTGTACATGACATCCAGTTTTATAATTCAATTACTAATGGTACTGTACATGACAGCCAGTTTTATAATTCAATTACTAATGGTACTGTACATAACATCCAGTTTTATAATTCAATTACTAATGGTACTGTACATAACATCCAGTTTTATAATTCAATTACTAATGGTACTGTACATAACATCCAGTTTTATAATTCAATTACTAATGGTACTGTACATAACATCCAGTTTTATAATTCAATTACTAATGGTACTGTACATAACATCCAGTTTTATAATTCAATTACTAATGGTACTGTACATGACATCCAGCTCTATAAATCAATTACTAATGGTGCTGTACATGACAGCCAATTTTATAATTCAATTACTAATGGTACTGTACATGACATCCAATTCTATTAAACAATTACTAATGGTGCTGTACATGACAGCCAGTTTTATAATTCAATTACTAATATTGTACATGACAGTGCTTTTATAATTCAATTTAAAATAGTACTGTACATGACAGTACTTCTTATGATATTAGCAATAACTGTATTGTACATGACTGCTGTTTATGTTTCTAGTACTAATAATATGGTACATGACAGTGGTTTTATGAAATTATTAAGATGATCATTTACTTAAACATTTATTTTTAGGTTCACAAAGTGAAAATATAAATATAAATACATGCATCAGATACTTCTACAGTGAAATAATAAACATTTAGACATGTTACTACAAGCATCAGAGAAAAATAGGATGGAAAAGTGCTGGGGCTGTATCTGAACCAGGATATGCAAGTCTGGGATATATTAAAACTTTCTATTGCAAGCATTAAAGAAAAGTAAAATCGGATAGTGCTTGTGGGGTTTACCTGATCCAAGATATGTGAGTTTGGGATTTCCTCCATTAGGCGTTTGGCCACGCTGATGTGAGATTCAGGGGAGTCAAAGGCTGCACTTGTTGGGGTCCGGACAATTTCTGCTCCAAGAGCCTTCAGCACATCTACCTGCATACAAAGATGTACAAGATGACTAACTTATTGGCATTTAGTAACACATCAGCACATGAAAGATTATTCAGCACTGCAGCAATGTAATTAGAGTACTTGGCTATGGCTGAAAGAAACCCAAAACGTGTTGACCCAAGTTGATCTCAGATACGTTTGCAGTGCCTCATCAGTAGTTTACTAAAGACCTGGCAATAATCTGAGCTTGTCATTGCAGCCCTGGCCCTCTACTAATACAAGGCCATAATGTTTGGTAAGATTCTTAATTATTAATTATAAATCTTAATTATTAAATATAACTCATTTTTTTAATCACAAAGATCATGAAACCCAATTTTTTAATAAAATATATTTATTTGGAAGTTTTACTTGATTATTAAAATATGTAAGGAATGCATCTGCAAACTTGTAAATCCTACCCTCCAATGCCCCCCAATTGACCAGCTATTTTGGCATGTTCAAGTAATAAAAAGCTAGTTTTCTGACTGCCAAGACATAATTCAGACATGAGTGGTCTCTCCATGGAAACAGGAGTTAGTGCCTAATCCTGTCAACAACCAGTTACTAATGGAGCAGATGTGCATGCTCTTTTGCTGATAGTAGGGTTTAATGCCATTTTTCAGCACATGATAGGCTATACATGGCAGCCAGTACTATTGGTGGAGGACAAACCTGGAAAAACCCTGGAAAGAACCACCGACCCACAAGAAGCTACTGGCAAGCTTTCTCACATAACTACATTAGCCGAATCTTAGACTAGAACCCACGTTTATTGATCAGCAACTTACAAATGGTAGCACCCAACACGTTACCTTTAGACATAAAAAAACCAAAAAAAAAACAAATAATCATGGTCATTTAATTAATGTGTATTATGATTTAGGATCCATAAAATGCACTTTCATTATATTTAACATATACTGGTTTACCTAAATTAGACCTACCAATAAATGTTGTTAAACCTTGGGTAAAGAATGAGGTTAATAGAGCCTATTTATGGCATTATTATGTTCATTTTTTTCTAAAACTTATTTAAGAAAGCATCATCTTATCTTACTGTAAAATCCTAATGGAGAAGTATATTTAACGCCAAACAAACCAGAATCAAAATTAAAATCTGTTTAGCTTAAGAGAGGGCTGGAACTGTGAAGCAGTGGATGAACTCCTAACTTATTATAATCGGGTAATATGTTCAGAGAAGAAACAGGGCCCCAAGTGGTCTAAAGCGCTCTCCATTACTGATCACTGCCATCTCACCTCTGCCTGCGTGGGTTTGAGTCTGGGATTCGGTCAATGTGGGTATGTGAGAAAGCTTGCCAGTAGCTTCTTCTGTGTCAGTGGTTCTTTCTGAGGTTTCCCCAGGTTCTTCCTCCACCATTAATACTGACCTATCTTGTGCTGAAAAATGGCGTTAAACACTACTACAACATCATCAGAGAAGAAAAAAAGATTGCTGAACTGTATTTGTCCAGTTCAAAATAACCCCAAACTTGCAGGATTGGCATAATAAATATCTTCACTCACTGTCACTGAATGTTTGGATTCGAATGCATGGGTAGAACTCCAACATTATACATGGATGTAGCTGACATTGTGAATTAACATCTTTTGGGGGGGAAATTTCCAAAGCAAACGAGGCAAAAAACATGTAAAGGTTTTATTTACATTAACGATTTGTAAAATTATTTGGCATTGAGTAGAAATTTAAGCATTTTTTAAAATAAAATTATAATCAGGGCAGGGGCTAACAATTCGCATACTATTTTATATGACTCCATAGGCCATAATGGCTAAGAAAATGAGCCAAATTGCAAAGGTTAACCAGATCCACTGGAATAAGAAATGGTGGTCACAGTGACCAAATTTTCTCCTAACTGTGCAATACTCCACATGACACATCTAAATATCAACTTATATGACTCTGTGATAATAATAAATAATAATATTATCTGAAAAATTACCTCAAGGCAAACTATAAACTAGAGAATCTGAACTGAACAAAAAGGCAAACTAAAATCACATGACAATTAGATATTGATTATTGTGACCTAGTTTTCACTGATGGCTGCACAACTCATCATGATGTAATTACATACCTACTTTTCTTACTGTGAGATAGTGCATGAGAAAATGGCCTAAGAACTAAACCTGAACTAAAGTGATGATGGATAACATTAGTTAATCCATAACTGCTTAACAATCTCACAAAAATATATCTATAAAAATATTTCACAAAGAACATAAATTATATATCATAACCAGGCAAATCTAAAAGACAACTTAAGTTTAATATTAAAGTGAATTTTCTACTAGGTTCTCTTTTTGTATCCAAGTGGGGAAATGTATTATTTTGAAAATCAATATTAGCTGATTCTGTCTTACCTTCTCCATGCTCATTTTCTCTGGCATAACAATGATACACTTGTATCCCTTTACAGCAGCAGTCAGCGCCAGACCAATACCTGGCGAGAGAGAAAAGCATATACATAACCAAACAAGTCTTGCTTAAAACCTATAGCATGACTAACTTTGATGAAGTACCATTTTTTAAAAATTTTGCTATTGCCCCTAATCACAAATTTTGAGACCAAAGAAACAATCTGCCATATATGATAAAGAAACCCTACTTACACAAACTATTTCTTATGCATATCATTTCTGGAGAAAATGAGCTTTTATATGTACCTGTTTTATTTCATCCCTAAAAAAGGATCATAATGTATTTAATATTGTTTCAATGTGCTAGAATATATATATATATATATATATATATATATATATATATATATATATATATATATATATAGCATTCAGTACCTGTAATTTCCACATAATGCCTTAAATTGACATTTGTTGCAACAAATAAGGAGATATTCAAATTAGAAGGAAAAAAATGGTGTTCAAAACTAAAATATAACTGAAATTTGAAGAAGAAAAAAAAAAGAATAATACATAATACTAGTATACCGGTACATAATTTAGATTTCATACTTGTTCAAATTAATTTTTTTATTCATTTGCAACTGTTGCTGAAAAAGTGAAAACCTCATGAAGGTATATCTGATTTTATTCATTCATGTTTAATCCAAATGACTTTAAAATACTATAACTATTACTAATGAAAAACAAAGTATATACCATAATTAAAGGAGAGTATTGAAACTCACTTTTCATTGATATACTGACAAAAGCACTGAATCGACATCATATCAATCAAGTGTGCCACCAAACAAACACACACAAAAATGTAAAGTAAATAAATCATCAAACTAAACATGTCCAGTGTTCTCAAATACATAGATAGCTATGTCTTTCACAGATTTTTGCCAAAGTCACAATTATCCATTCAGCATAAAATGGCTTGCTTGATTAACCTTTAGTTGAAGTTCAATCTTGAGCAATACTGCATAACATGCTGCTGAAACATTTACATTTTAGCTCACTTCAAGTTTTTCTAATAATGTCCATTGTTCCAACCAGAACTGTTATTACATATTCAAGCAATATTCACCAATATTTGGAGATGAGAATGTGTAATACATATTTTTAAAAGACAAAGTGTGAGAATGCATCAGTGTTTTGGGAGCCCCGAGTGGTCTAAAGCACTCACCATTACGAATCACTGCCATCTCACCTGTCGGCATGGGTTTGAGTCTCAGGCTTGGCTAATGTGGGTATGTGAGAAAGCTTGCTGGTAGCTTCTTGTGGGTCGGTGGTTCTTTCCAGGGTTTTCCTGGGTTCTTCCTTAACCATTAATACTGGCTGCCATGTATAGCTAATCTTGTGCTGAAAAATGGTGTTAGACCCGACTACATCAGTGTTTTGTTGTGAGCAAGGACCAGAATCAACAAACCAAAAAAATGAAATTATTCACATGTCTTATGCAGAAGTATAATCATAATCTGCCAACAGATTTTTCAATCTTTAAATTGGCCAAATTGTTTGCCCAACCATACCGTTTCAGTGGACATAATCACCAGAATGGACAGTAACAAACCAAAACAGATATAATCACCAAACCAGAGGGTTAAAATAGATTTGATACATCTTTTAAAAAATTAAATTTACATTGGTTTAGTTAAACTACATTTTTTATTGTCTTCCCTTTGATGTAATTTCTTTCTGAAGCTGAGAAAATAATGTTGCACACATTTCCAGTCCAGCCTGTTCTTATGATCTTGTTCCCCACATACTGTGTCTTGTGTTATGTATCTAAATTTCCTGCTACTATGCTAATTGTTTGTGAATATGTATGTATATCAATGTGAAATGAAATGAGGAGACTAAATCCAAGATAGAAAACCACTGCATTTCTGGATGTATTCTGCTTAGATTTAATGTTTCTGCACAATACTCAATAGTTCAGGACTTGCTGTACTAATTCAGTTCCCATTGTAAACCTGTGCAAACACCATGATATTCAAATTCAATAACTTTAAATTTCCAAGTGCACATGATCAAATTTGTATCAGTATAGACACATCTCTGACAACAGCTTTTGTGACAAGAAAACCATAACAGCTGTGCCATTTTCTGGATCTACACAAGTTTGAAATGTGTTCTTTCAATACTACATCATAGAGTCAGGTAATGGGTCTTCTGCAAAGGACGGAAATTTTGTTAATAAAACAAGGTCTCTGACTTTTTTCAGTTACACGTAGAACAAGCTCTCAAAAGATCCTTTTAACTAATATCTTACTTTCATTATCAACCAATCTGGGACAGTCACACCCATATACATAGTTTATTTTATCTTCATCCCTTTATTGTATGGTTCTCGTTCTTTCATATCTGTAGTAATGCGAGTCCTTGAACAACTCTCATGGCTGTATACCTTTTTTGACCACGCTGACTAGACAGTAACAGAAATACAGTGGGATAACCAGAAACCAATAAAATCAAATAGCCTGGTCGTTATTTCCCATGCAGGATTTAATCTAGCTTTGTGTGTGTGTGTGTGATCTCCCATGAGGTGGTGATGGTGGGAGGAATAGCCATTGTTCAATATCTCCCTAACACTTATATATGTTACCCTTTCTTACTGCTCCACTCTGTTAAGGCTCTACTGGAATCAAAATACTCAAAAGAAATGTCATCTCTAATTGTATAGCAATTATTTCTGTAATGTCATTGGGCATGGTCACATTTGGTTTTGGTGGGATTTTGTTTAAAATGGCTAATTACAATGTTGTCTAAAGAAGTATAAACTTGTCTAACAATTCAATTAGGCTCAGATTATATACTTGATTCATAGTCAATGTACAGGTTCTAAAACTGATTTGTTTAATTTATAGCTATGTTTCAGATTACATTGTTTTCTTAATGATACATGTGCTATGAAAATTCTTAAATTGTAAAAATTGCACAAGAACCAAACATCATTAAATCAGGAAATTAATACCACTAAGAAAATACTGATAGGAATATGCAGAAATAATGATATTATTTAATATTTTATGTGGTGACAATATGTGCTGGTTCTACAACTCTGCGAAATACATCCCATGCAACTATTCTGTTGTTTCTAAAATGGCAATAATTTCTGCACACATGAAGTTGACCCACTTTTTTACTTTAGTACCTTGCTAATTAATAGTTTCAGCTTTAATAACAAACTAAGCACATTTTACCTGTCAACAATAATACATTATCACAAATATTGATATTGCAAGAAGAATGATATTGCAATTTTATTAAAAGTAGTGGTACCAGTAAAACTAATGGAGATGGTAAAAAAAAAAAAAAGAAATCAGGTGAACTGATTAGCAGTGTAGTAAAGAATTCATACATCAGAATGACCTCAAGTATTTTTGCCATCAATTTTATAGTTAGTTAATGACATGGCTTCAAAAAAATGTTGTGTACTAGTTATGTGTAATAGTAATCCAATTTGTAATACAAATACTAAATGATGGCTTGGAAATAAGTGCCAAAAGTAAATATCACCATGCTCAAAATATAAATAGGAATAACCAGAAACAAACGGGACAAAATTAATCCATCTTCCTTTGAGTTGACACAGATCATTTTGTCCCTTATATTTAATGTCATTTGATTTTTGCACATATAGAGCATGTACTTCATTTGGTAACACATATGCATGATATGAAAGTTAGTCTCACCAATCACAATCAAAGAAAGGTTAAAACTATCAGTAAATGCTTGTTTCAGGGCCAAATGAACTAATCAAATTTAGTTATAACAGCCATTCATGTCGAACTGAAGTATTCTGCTATTTTAATGTTTGCCTTAACCCCTACAGACATTTTTTCTAAGTGCCTTCCTCGTAGGGAGGTGGGATATATGTTTACTGGAACAGGCATAATGTATCAAATACAGAAATACAATGTATCAAATACAGAAATACAATGTATCAAATACAGAAATACAATGTATCAAATACAGAAATACAATGTATCAAATACAGAAATACAATGTATCAAATACAGAAATACAATGTATCAAATACAGAAATACAATGTATCAAATACAGAAATACAATGTATCAAATACAGAAATTTCCCTCATAAAAATGAAAGCTCCTTTTTAAATGTGTGCATACAAAAAGATCGAAAAACAAAAGTCATTGTGGTTTCATGCCCAACTAAACCAAGCCGAAATATGTATGCTGCAACATTTTTATTTGGGCAAAGTTGCAATTTTTGGCCAGACAAAAATCTCAGACAGGAAATAATTATCCTCCATTTCTCCACTTATCAAAGCAATTTCAGTAAAGACATTATCACTAAACAAAAAGGCTGTTAGCACGTCATATCTCCAGAATATACAACCTTTTTCATGAGACCTCCAACATTTTCATCAGTGCTCTTATCAGCAATCACAAGATTTAAATGCCAGTGAGTCTATTACAAAAAATACAAAATCTGCTGATTAAAAAGTCTGAAAACTTGGGGGGAGGTGTAATTGTGTCATTTGAGTTCATCATTAATACACAAAATTTTCATTCATGTGTCTAGTGGTCATATTAAGAATGGTGAACAAAGCAAATGACCAAAGCATTCCAAATACTCCTAGACTGTAAACATATCACAAGGAACAAATGTTGACAGTAACGTTATTTAGACTAATCTAAACTGATAATCTTTCAGCTCTTGGTGCCTCAGAGAATTTAACCAAACAAAATAAATTTAATGATGGATGACCTGCATGTAAAGATGCTTCATTAAATCAACATTTCAAAAGAAAAAAAATTAAATCTATTTTATAAAACTTCTTCAATACATTTTCAACATTTTTATAAAATTTCATTTGATGTTTAAAAAAATGGATAAAATACCTGTATTTCCTGAGGTGGGTTCTATTAAGATATCCCCCTTTTTCAGAATCCCTCGTTCCTCAGCATCCTGAACCATCCTCAACCCAATCCTGTCCTTGACACTGCCACCAGCATTAAAGAATTCACATTTAGCAACTGGACATGGAAAAAAAAACTTAATGAAGTAAATACTGATTACATTTACGGTTGATATAAGACAACAGGTTTCTTCAAGTAAAAAGTATTTTCAATATTGTCCAGCATTACTGTCAGAAACAAACAAAGGGGCCCACTATCCCATCAATAAAATTTATCTTTGACCCTCCTCCCTTTCAGTATATCCCTCAACATCCTTGAACTGCAAAATTTGCAGGTTTATAAAAACAATAAAATCATATACCATATTTCACTGATACATATTAACTCATTTTTAAACTTAAGTCATTGGTTGAATTAAATGCAAACAGAATTCTAAACTGATTAACCCATGCTGACAGCCTTTGTTCTATCCTGGGGTTCAAACAGGTAGGGAAATGCAGACAGCCTTTGTTCTATCCTGGGGTTAAAACAGGTAGGGAAATGCAGACAGCCTTTGTTCTATCCTGGGGTTCAAACAGGTAGGGAAATGCAGACAGCCTTTGTTCTATCCTGGGGTTCAAACAGGTAGGGAAATGCAGACAGCCTTTGTTCTATCCTGGGGTTCAAACAGGTAGGGAAATGCTGACAGCCTTTGTTCTATCCTGGGGTTCAAACAGGTAGGGAAATGCAGACAGCCTTTGTTCTATCCTGGGGTTCAAACAGGTAGGGAAATAAACATGCTGTTTTGACCTACTCATTAGTTTTATCTTATAATTGCAACATTCCAGGGTGATGCCAATACAACAACCTTTTATCATTCGCCACATATTTGTCCGTCAGTGAAAATATCGAACTTGGTTTGAATTCTTAGAAACTTTCGATAACTCAACGACTTTATTTAATAAAGCCAGTATGAGTCAGCTTTCAGTATCAGATGGTAGGGACTCGTTTTTAAAAATTGGGGCACAGGACAGGAGAGCAAAGGGAAAATGTGTGTGATATAGATTTTTCAGTCACATTGCTTTGATGTCTGCAGTGTGAAAGTTCATAGTGATGTTTAGGACTGAGGCATCATACCACAGACATGTAGCATGATGTCCCACCCTGTCACATTATCCTGACACCAGGCCAACCAGTGCTAACACTAACCTATTAATGCTAAGCACCAAGCAAGGCAGCTGTTAGTACCATTTTTATAAATATTTGATGTGAATGCCGGGGTTTGATCCCATGACCAGCCACATCCGAGGCAGATGGTCTACCACTAGGCAACCAGAGCAGACGTAAAGGGAAAGAAACTCTTTCACAAATATTTTCTGATTCATCATTTTGTTTTTAACTTCAATAGTTTGTTTTTGAAAACAGAAATGATCAACACCATGAGATTGATTGTTGTTTTGGGTTTAATGCCATTTCTCAGCTCAATAAAGGCTATACATGATAACCAGTATAACTGGTGGAGGAAGAACCCACTGAATACCCCAGTAACAACCATCCATGAGAAGCTACTGGCAGCTTTCTCACCTATCCATATTGGCTAAGCCCAAAAATCAAACCCCACAAACGTGAGATGGCATTGATTTGTACAAGGTGAGCACTTTAGCCCATGCGGCCACCCGAGGCCCCTACCATGAGATTGAACTTGTGAGAACAGAATATAGTATTTTTGCTGCATTTCCTTTAGTAACACAAAACAATATTGTGTGTGGAAAATTATGATCTTATAGACATAATGAGATATCCACATAAGTTCAGACAAATGGACAAAAATGTTTAACTGAGAACTGAAAATAACAAAAGGCATATTTACATCACTTATTTAGTACACATATAATTTATATGTTTATAGCAAATGGCAATTTGCCAAATACTTAAGACAATTTGCCATCACATGACTGTGTCGTATACTACACTGCAAAGATGTGAATGTGAACAAATCTATTAACACCTTTCTTGAGTTATGCATAACTTCATACGCCTGTATACATTTTAAATAAAAGAAAACTTTATTTACAATGAAACAAATACTCTAGACTTACAAAATTCACAGCGCATGCCTGCTTCCTGTGGAATGTGATTAAGCCGTACAAGTGGTGTGTTTCCTATGTTATCAAGGATTGAGTCCATAATCTTGGGTCTTGGATTTCTGGAAATATATAAGAAATTTTAGCTATTGGATCAAGAGTAGAGGGTCTGAAATACACACGGACAGATGAACTTTTGCAAAAAGAATTACAAGGGACCAGGACAACAAGTGTGGGACCAATAACAAAAAAAAAATCAAATCAGTCCAACTTTCACCTATCACATTCATCAAAAAAAAAAAAAAAAACAATAAAAAAACCCCAACTTTTATACACTTTAGCATTGGGTAAGTAAGTAACCAAAAAAAATGCTTTGTTTGTTTGATTAGGATTTTTAACGAAGCTTTAAGAATTTTTCAGTCATACTGCTGCGATGTCTGCAGTGAGGCAGTTTATAGTGATGTCTAACACTGTGACTGAGGTATCATGCCGCACACATGTAGCATGATGTCCCACCCAGTCACATTATAGGGTTACAATAAGTGTATACGGATGGGCTGAAAGATAGAATTACCAATTACATAATGATTTCAACCCTTCACTTGACCAACACGGGTCTGTGAGAAAGCTTGCATTTCGCTTAAAATGGTGTTCAATTGCACAAAAACAACTGTTACATATCATAATAAGTTTGTGTCACTCAATATGCTAATAAAAGAATGGATAAATAGTCCTTTTTCATATATATGTTCCCGATATTGCAGCTAATACTTAATGTGACCTTGAAAATGAAAACAAAATACAATGTAATGAAATCCAATCAGAACAAAATGTACTTATCCCCAATTGGCAGGCACATCTGAACACTTGAGATGAAAAACTTGAGTCACATTAACAAGACTCGACTGTATGTACTGTATAAAAAAACTCCCATAATCCTTTATTAACTTCGCTCTTTTTATATGTCCATTGTAGTAAAGTCAAGTACCCAAAGAAATCGTATGAATGATAACAATGCATTTCATCTGAATAAACAACTAATCAACATAAGTCAAAGAACACAGTATCCTCCCCCACAGGAAACCAGTAGAAGTACAATAAAATCCAGATATGCAGGGTATGTGTGTGCAAAGTTTGTATTATCTGTCTGAATATTTGCAACAATCCATACAGGTGGCGTGCCTCAAGTCAACACAATGCAGATTAGGTCTTTAGTAGTTGACTGTAGTTTGGGGAATTCAAGTTCCACAGATGCAAACAAATCAAGTTCCACAGATGCAAACAAAGCACCTCTATTCAAATGAAGATCAAGGACACCTTGACTACTATTATTATATGATAGACATTAGATAGACATTAGATAGACATTAGATAGACATTAGATAGACATTAGATAGACATTAGATAGACATTAGATAGACATTAGATAGACATTAGATAGATATTAGATAGATATTAGATAGACATTAGATAGACATTAGATAGATATTAGATAGACATTAGATAGACATTAGATAGACATTAGATAGACATTAGATAGATATTAGATAGACATTAGTAGCTATCTTTGTGTAAGCAATCTAATACCAAAGAGAGCTCATGGTTTTCTCTCCAATAAACAAGAAGGTCTTAACTGTTTTGTCAAAGAACACATAAGGTGTACAATTAAAACATTGTTATGTGCCCAAACTTTCTTAAGAATATGTTTGTTTGTTTGCTTGTTTTAGGGTTTAACCCCATTTTTCAGCACACGATAGCTATACATGGCGGCCAGTATTATTGTTGGAGGAAGAACAAGGGAAAAAACACGGAAAGAACCAACAACACACAAGAAGCTACTGGCAAGCTTTCTCACATAACTACATTAGCAGAATCTTAGACTCGAACCCACGCAGACAGGTGAGATGGCAGTGATCCGTAACGGAAAGCGCTTTAGACCATTCGGGGCCCCTTAATAATATGTTTTAAAAAAAGCCAGATTAAAGGTGGTCACATGATATCCTTAATGCCATTCAAGTTGAACATTTGAGGATTGTTTTAGATATGCTAAAAAGTATCTGATTTTGAACTTCATTGTAATACATATTTTTGATTGTCTAAAAATTGTGGACATATAATTTGATGGCTTCTGAAGCACTCTCCCTCTTGACTTGTAATGTAAATTGCTAATGTACATTAGATTGTAGTGTTATGTATATTTAATTTACATTGTTATGTTTGTTTGTAAGTATTATTATTATTAACAGAAGTAAATATGTTTATTTGAGTCAAGTTCTAGCTTTTGGAATTTCTTTAGAGTATTTTACCAAATGTAGGTTATCATTTTTATTTTGTAAATATCAGGTTTTTTAGAAGGTTATTTAACATTAGGTAATAGTTTTGTTTTAGAAAATGCTAATTGTGACCTGAGGTCAGGTAGAGAAATATATATATCCTTGTAATTGAGAGAATTTTAGTAGTTCTTTAAGACCTAGTACCTTTATATATATGTTGTGTTCACTATTTCATTTTTGGGCTTGACATTCTATTTCTTCAAATTATTGAATTTAAATGATTATTTTCTCTGGAAATGCAAAAGTGCTTAGTAAACACAATTCTTGGTTAGAGACATTCACTGGAATTTAAAGTAAATTTAAGCATGGAATTATCTTATTGTGATTCCAAGAAAGATTCTTGACACATCAACACTCTTTAACCTACCACCAACACATCATCTCCTTCAGTTTTCAGATTTGTTTTGGACTTCTATCAAATTTTATTCAGGACTTTAAATTATCAGGTCTTGTGTATTTCATTTTAGAATTATTTTGGGATTGAATTCGCAATTCCGTGTTATTTTTTTCTGATTTTCACATTCTTTTCTAAGGAAATAAAGTATTTGTCAAATTTTACAAAGCTTGTTGTTTGTCACTCTTTACTTTTATTTATTTTAAGAGCATGGACTAGTAACAGTAGAAACATTTCATGTAGGAAATAAATTGAGATGGTTCAGTTTTTTTCAGCTAGTCCTTGGCAATACTGTAATCTATACGATACACTTGTATGTCTGTGTTGTGTTATCGCAATTCATTTGATTTTCCTTATAGCTGTCAAGATTGCAAGAAAAAGTACATCTATTAACTAAATAAACAAACTGTCTTTAACCTAATGTTACTGGTTTTGTATATTATAACTAAACTAATCAATGGTTGTGTTGATGATAGTGATGACAATGAGGACTGTTACTGTAATTGCTGCTATTTCATCTTCAACATCATCTGCTAACATTTTAGGACAGATGCAATGAGTTTGTCATCTTTCCCTCTCTTTCTTGGTACCAGGTGTGCTGAGGTTGTAAGTAACAAAATTCAGAAACAATCAAGTTAACCTTTTTAATTACTGCATGTGTGACAGACAATTTCAATTGTGTGTAACTAAATCTATAAAGGAAGTGGGTTTTGACTGAACACTGAGATACATCCAAGGAATATTTCTTTCTCTCATAGAAACAACCATGTTTGTTCCTAGTGGTTATAAATTATAACACTTTGACTTTTGGTTTAATTTAGTCTATCCTTGTCTTTATTCATTTATATGATACAGTGATTATTATATTTATTTACATTATATGTAACGAATGCTTGAAATTTATGTATGGTTTAAAAAAGGTAAACGATTTGTGTAATTTGTATATACTATTATGAACTGGGTACTTTTATTTACATCTGCATTATGTGCAGATTTCGGAGTAAAAGTTACATCATTAGAAGTATATAAAAAAAAAGGAAAGATGCAAGAAACATTACATGTCTCGCTTAATGTGTGGGGTGTCATCTGGGGACTTGGCTTCATGAAAAGTGCATCCACTTGGCTTATCTGGGCGCTGCCAGTGTCGATAAGGGCTATCAATGACAGGTTCAAATTCCTGTGAAGACATATTGATAAACCTGAAAGTAAAAGGAATCAGTAAGATACCATAACTGTTATATTATGGGATATAATTGGCTAATTAGCATATATACTCACAAACAAGTCCAACACGAAACTGCACAGACCCTAAAGAAAGAACACATACATAAATAAGTTATTATTATCATATATTGATGATTTGTCAATACTGTCCAATTCAAACACCATATCTGACTGACTTCTGTTTTTTTAATTTCATTTTTAAGCATTCACATTGACCTTAAACTTTTAATAAATGTCTACCACAGGTTTAATATAAAATTCCTTAAGCATGGAACCTGGTGTTCCTTGGCTTGCCATTGCATTTCTCCTTCCCAGTAATGATACTCTGTGCAAAAAGCTTATAATGTCCCTTTCTTTTCTCATTCTTTGGCTAATGGGATTGTTATGATTGTTCCATGAATCTCTCAGTCTCTCTGGCATTCTGTTTCCTTTATTAAAACCAGATACATATTGTAATTTCTGTTAACCATTCTTAAGAAAAAGTGCTCATCTGAAGCCTTGCCCTCAGCACCAAAGAAATTATGTAAAGTTGCTATTGGAATACTATACTTATTACATTCACTTGAAAACAAAACTATACCTGTATATGACACAAAAAAACAGCTAATTTTATGAAGATTTATGATGATTAACATGGTAGTTCATATTTCCCCAATGATCAAACTCTGAACCAAAATCTTTGCACTATTTTTTCTAACTAGTATATACAATACAATGCAAGTATTCCAAACATCACATAATTATTTATATAATATGATGAATTAAAACTTTAATGATTAACATTTATCAAGAGAGGTGTCATAGCAAATGCATGAAATTAGTCTTCTAAGCAAAATTATCACTAGGAACTGACAATTGATTATAGTACACCTAATCATTTTAAAAATGGATAGCATCAAGTCTATATTTTTTAAAAATACACAGAACTTAAAAACCATTTCATTCATCAATTCGTAATTTCTAACCTAACTGTCGCCAGGAGTCCCTAACACTGTCCAAATGAGGTGAAACAAACGGACATGGTGTTATTATCAGCAAAGTTATACAGTATAGAATAAAGAGCAATAAAAAATAAAACGTCATTAAAAAAAAAACTAAAAACATTAAAGAGTAAATGTCCCAACCCTTTTGGATTTCAGACCAGTTAAAATCTAACCTTAAAATATAAGACGTATGACATTAATCATACAATCATAATGTAAGACATAACGAATGTTTGTTTTCGTTACGCCCAAAACATAAATATCAGCGTCGAGTTCTTACACGTAGGACAAGTATCACATGTTCTTTATGTTTTGGTGCTACCAAAACAAAATTATAATGTGAGAGCAAGCAAATCAATGTTAAGATAAGAATTTGTTTGTTCAACTATAAAATATAACTTTACAATAAATTTATTCTTGTCGCCTTCTTGCCACGACTTGATGTTGATGTTCTGAATAGATACCGCCTTTTGGCTGGTTGCAAACAATATCAGTCTTAAATTTGAAGGACTCAATCCAATGTCGTACACCAGTCCAGAACGCGAGACACTGCCCTCTAAATGCAATACTTTCATTGGTCAATTTGGGAAGAACCATGTTAAAATTACAGGATAGAGAAGAATATAGCCTTCACCTTTATAACGTGAATTAAAAGTAGACACGAAAATGCAGTTTTACATAGCTTTAAATTCAGCCATAGAAATCATAATTAAATGAAATTACGCTATTTTCAAAGGTAAACAAGTTTGTTTGAAACATCTGGTCAGTGACTAGTGTCAGTCTCGTAAAAAATCATTAGCAGGTTATATAGTTTATTCGACCCCATGAAATTAAATGGACTTGTCCAGAATAACGAACTGCTGACAATATTGCCTAGTTATCGACTTAAAATAATTTAGAAAACAACTAATTTAATTGTAAATAATGTTTCAAACCAAAGTATAATGTTATGTTTCAAAATACTCAATCATAAAATATAGAGACTGGTTTGCAATCATCCTATTGATGAAACATTTATTTTTTTTCTCGTATGAACGCAGTCTATGACTTCATATTTTTTTGGGAATAAAAATGGCCGCTGAAGGAGACGATTCGCTCTATCCCATTGCTGTTTTAATCGACGAATTACGTAATGAGGACGTCCAGGTAGTATTTTGAACATTGTTTATTAAAGCTTCATAACTGGAGAATGATAACAGTTGTAAACTTGTCCGATACAGCTTTTGTAAGTCTAGGGTTGCCAAGAGCTAAACGGGCTTGTATCAAACCCAACCTATTAGCACTCATAATTCCTTATCATTTTGTTGAAATAATGTACTTCTGCGTTCCATTCATTGATTAATAACTTTTTAATTGAACTGGTATTTCAATACGACGTCTGAATTTGATCTCGCATTATAAATATTTTTGATAGCAAGAGTTAATCCAGGAGAATTGCCGCGATACAGAAACAAAACAACCTTGCTATATTGCATCCTCTAGGACCTCTGACCCCAGCATAAATGTCCAGATATCAGAATCACAGGTGCTCGACGCGAGCTTGATGTGAAATAAAAAAAAATAATCTAAAGGGAAAAAATCATGCAGTGATAAAAAAAAAATATCTTAGATTACACCAATAACCCATTGTGACATAGGACCCTCTCTATATACTATATAAAAAGAGAAGGTTCGTAACTTCCAAATACTTGGTTCTACCCATGACCCTCGATTTCATTCTGCTATTTCCGTATTTAAAAGCACACAAACGTTCTATATGGTTTGTTTTACTCCTGAGATTTTTCTATTCATCAAGCTATCAGTATCATTGGCTTTTCTACGTTGTACCAAACTGGAGTTATGGCTTCCGAAACGTGCGATTTTTGGGAATTTTTCATCTGTCAAAACATATGCCTTTGAATATGCACGAGTTGTCACAATAATTGATATCAACACTAGTCCTACCCGTAAGACGTATCACATGTTGATCTTGATTTTAGTGCTACGTCTTACGAGCCGAATGACACCATAGTGTAGTTAGTTACGATGTCGTCGACATCGGAACGATAAATCAGTTTCAGGAATATCGAACATACTTGGCAACCTATATAGACACTCTTCCACTAATATATGTTTAATTAATTATACTTACTGCGCTGTTTTTATCCAAATGGAATCAATAGTTGACACTTGCAAACGGACGCATTTTTTGTTCAGTTGACATACATTTGAATTTGCTGAAATGCGACAGTTGTCGAGGTATGCCGAAGTATGTTTAAGTTAGGTTCTAATCGGAAAATATTTTTTGAACGAAACGAAATAAAATCGTGATGTTTGTTAAAACCCATTTGATAATTTCGTTTCGTGAAAATAAAACAGCTTTATTGAAACTTACTTCGGCATTCCTCAGCCACCATGGCATTGAAACGTGTTTCAAAGGAACATGAAAAATGCGTTCATTTCCTAGTGTCAGAGTTAGAGTCGATCACGATCAAGACAGCAAAGTAAGTATATCAATAACTCTTAAATATGTGGATAAATGTTGATACTTATTGCAAAGTATGTGATAAACATAAAAATTTCACCTCTTATTCTCTGTTCAGTATATTTAAAAACACTACACAGCGCTGCTCTTTAGGCAGTAAGACCCAGACGTGAGCAAACATAAATATCAGCGTCGGGGCTTACATTGTAGGACTAATATCAACACCAACTATTTGATGGGTGGAAGCCTACATTTTCACCTTGAGTTATGTATAACATAACATTGGAACTAACCTGGCCAAGGCGAGGAAGCATCTCTGACAAGAGGTTCATTCAATACTCTGCATAACAAAACAAGGGCAAAGTTGTTTTTGCTTTCCTAACAGAAGAAGGCGAAGTTTACAATTTTTATATGACATAATCACCTTCATCTGGCAGCGTGACCCCTGCCAATTTTTAATAACACATTAACAAATTGAGGTGTAAAACTATCAACTTTGGAGCAGAATCTAAACTTAAATGAAGAAAGTGACTGATACATCGTAGACCTTTTAATATAAATTTTCCTTGTAAAACTTCTGAGATGCCCAGAATTTGGAACCAGCTTTGGATGCAGATATGCCATTTACAGAAAGATAAAAATGTTCAAATTTTATGGTTTTTCAGGGACAGTAAAATATGCAACATATACTTATCTTATGCCATATAATGCTTGCAGATGACCAACCAGTGCATAATTCTAGCAGATTATTAACACTTTGGAAATATCTATTTGCAGTTACGACTGAACAGCATAAAGAAGCTGTCAACTATTGCTTTGGCACTTGGCGTAGAGAGGACAAGAAGTGAACTGATCCCCTTCTTGACAGGTGACTTTATTCACTTTAAAATGTTAATTTACTTAATACAGTACTCATACTATATAATTACACTTTAATTACAAGCCACACTTGAAGCGCTCTCCATTACGGTTCACTACCATCTCACCTCTGTCTGCATGGGTTTTTGAGTCTCAGATTCTGCCAATGTGGGTATGTGAGAAAGCTTGCCAATAGCTTCTCGTGGGTCAGTAGTTCTTTCCAGTGGTTTTTAAGGTTTTCTTCCTCCACCATTAATACTGGCCTCCACAAATAGCCTATCATGTGCTGAATAACAGTATTAAACACTACAACAGTAATAACAACAACAAGCTACACAGGTCCTGACATTGTTGTTCAATAAACATGAAAAAGTATTTTATCACCTAAAACTATAAATTTGATTCTCAGCAACCTTGAAATAATAGGTTCAGAAAGAAGTAAGAATAGAACATGGATATAATCTAATTAACTTGATCCATGACTTTACATGTTACAAGATTGGTAGTGGTATAATGTGGGAGCACTGCAGCCATTTAATCTTGGGTTTATTTTTAGAGATTAAATCATCACCATTATATTCATATGTTGTCTTTTGTTAGACATACATTTATGTTGTCATTTGTCAAGTATTTAATAACTTGAAAAAAATGTAATCCTTTTTATTTCTTAGAGACTCACAGCTGACAAACTTCTTTTCATATTAACTATGTTTAATTTGTTTGAATGGTTAGAGTTTTACTGCTATTGAATGAGGAAAAAGGTTAACAATGGAATAATTTTTCAGTTTTCCTTCATATTAGGTCATCATTTTTACAAAGAAAAAAGGCTTATAAGATATCAACTATGGTGACAGGAAGAAGCAAGTGCAAATGCTTGGTGCACGATATGGATGCCTCTGATAGTCTGACCTGTAGAGGCCTGCTCTACTAGGAAGGGAACACTCAAAATGTTGCTTGTGCAGTTGAATTTCCCATTATGATCACTACCATTTAACTTCCCCCATTTCCTATCTTGCCAGGCATTGAGTTTTTTCTTTTGATTATATCTGTAATCTTTATTGTTCCATATATATTTTAAAAAATTGTCACAATTTTTGGCTTTGAGCTTACTGGTTACATTTCTTAACACATGTAGCACTTTAAATTTTAGACACCATATATGATGAAGATGAGGTTCTCCTAGCACTTGCAGAGCAACTAGGCAATTTCACTCCACTTGTTGGGGGACCTGAATATGTCCACTGCCTGCTGGTAAGTTTTCCAAATGAATTATTGTACTTTGTATAGCCAGTTAAGTGATAGTAGCCATCTTGTATTAATCAATATTTCATTAATCATGAAATCCGTGTTCCGGATCCAGAAATCAAAATTGGGGACCAAAGTGTGAAATTACTATAAATCTTGTCTTGATAATCTTGAAATAATTTGTCCAGAAATAAGAAAATTCAAAAAATCATATATGAAAATACCGTCTGTTGGATAACACAGGTTCATTTACGCAAATTTGGAGGTGGGTCAATGTATCAATCTCTGATTGGTCAAATTCTAGTGGCATAAGTTATCAATTGATCACGTGATTATGTGTATAGAAAAACTAAGTAAACTAAGGACCATATTGTAAACAGCAATTGTTTTAACAATGTCTGTTTTAGTTAGTTGCTGACATTGGTGTTAAAATTAAATGAAAACACTGGATCAAGTCATCTAAGCTTTTTGACATAACAAGTGCTTAATAAATTAAACGTGTCAATAAGCCTCTTTGTGGCTTACTAATTGTATTGTAACAATCACAGTTTATTGATGGCTGAACAAATACAGTTGATTAATTTAAGCCATGGATAGTATTTGGCTTCATATCAGAATGGGGACGTCAATTATCAGCTCATTAGCAGCAATAACAGCTGTAAAATAGGACTCATAAAAATGGCTGCATTTTATTAGTTTACCATAAGGCATTTAACTGTGAGATATTAGTTTGTATTCATTTTTTTTTTTACATACATTGTTATTTTACTGTACATGAATGTACATGCATGTTATAATAGTATGAAATAATCACAAGTAGATGTATTCATTCATTTATTTAAACCATTATTGAATATTCACTACATTTACAGCTAGCATGTATATGGTATGATGACATTATAAAATAAAAATGTGCATGATTCAATTGTCCACAAAACTTGTTAATCTGGACATGTTCACTGGGAACGAAGGTGTCCGGATTAACAACGAGGCTCCTCTGTACTATATTTTCACACTATTAGAGCACTGTTAATATTTACATAGTTAAATCTACACAGTAGTGTAAGAATATACAAAGGAAGTGATAAATATGTGCAGAGAACAATTGTAATGAAGCTTTGGTCATCTTGGTAAGAAAATGCAGATTACGTTTATACTGCAAACAATATAAACTCCATGCTGTAACAAGTAATAAATGAGGATCTGATGTCATTAATTGTTGGAGGGGGGGGGACTGTTGTAAATTAATCACCAGACACTTAATTTTATCCTTTAGCCTCCCCTGGAGAGCCTGGCAACCGTGGAAGAGACAGTTGTGCGTGACAGGGCTGTGGAATCTCTGCGGCAAATAGCATTGCAACACACACAGGCAGATCTAGAGAACCACTTTGTCCCACTTGTCAGGAGACTTGCTGGAGGTGTGTATATACTTGTGTTGCATGCATGTACCAAACCTCTGCTCACTGCACTCAGTTCCGTATGAGATCAAACAAATTTTCATTGTATTTTAATGTATTTATTAAAGTGTAACTCACTCCCAAGTGTGAATACCATAGACCTTTACCTTGTTGCAAATTGTGCATCTTCAGATCGGATTTTACCTGTGGACCTGAGGATATAGAATAGGTATGATTTTTTTTACCCCTAATGTTGTTAGATATGCTCATTGAAGGCAGCCTGTTATATGTGAGAAGTTTCATATATTGATGTTCCAACTTTCAATGCCTTAGCTTTTGTAAAGAGTGCAGTTTATATTGGAAAAAGTTGACATTGTATTTTAAGGCATTTACACTTTTTTTTTTCTTTATTTCTATTTCTATGTTTTTATTTTGGAATTTAACTTTTATTGGCAGTTCATGGCTAACATTGCACGACATTACCATTAAATGCCAGACATATAAGAATTTATGGTTTGCAGTTTAGTGAACATAGTTTATAAGCAAATGCAGTAAATACAACGATTTTAGTTGCATTATCAGAACCAGTGTTCACAAAAGTGCTTGAGTGCTTACTCAAACATACATTCGTCATACGGTCTTAAATTTGATTTGTCACATTGTTACTAAATAAAAATGCATATTTCACATAAATTTCTATCAACATTAATTTGTTGCTTTCAGATCTTGTATTTCAGTGGTTCAGTGTAAACAATCAAAATTTAAGTTTGAGTGTTCAATCACAATTTCAGTAACTTTTGTAAATACTGGATTGGATTTTATAAAGAGTTGAGTAAACTATATGATGAAATGATCAAATGAATCTTGCATTACTTTTATATATAAAGTGTTGTGTTGTTCACTTGTCAGTTATTAAATAATGCTTGCATCATCTAGCATGTAAAATGTGTGCTTTATTTTTAGGTGACTGGTTTACATCTCGGACATCAGCATGTGGACTTTTCTCTGTCTGCTATACAAAAGTATCCAACTCAGTGAAGGCAGAATTAAGACAGTAAGTTAGGAACAAAAAAAGAGTGTAATGGACAGCTGAATAGTGTGAATTTTTCACCAAAATATTTAAATATAACAGGAAAAAAATCTTTGTTTTTTAATTACATTGAAAAAATATTGAATAAAAATTTATCACTTGGGTAAATGAGGTAGTTTTTGCATGCATTTTACAAGTAGAGAGTTCCAAGAAAATACGGATTCTGGAAAGTTAAACTGAAAATAGTTGTCATAGATTCATTCTATTTTGATACTATATATGTAGCGGTCCAGTCTAAATTAAAAATAATTTGCATCAGTTATCTTTTTCTTTTTTTAACTGGATATATCTATATGTCTGATGGATGATATATGATGAAAAAAAAAGAAGAAAAAGTTTGGTTAAACTTGAAAATCATTGCACATGGCTTCATTTCTTCTTTTTCTTTTTAAAAAATTTCAGTGCTAGTTTTAGTTATTTTTCAGAACTCAAGTAAATCTTATCTGAAACTTTGGTGTGTATGTGTAAGAAATAGACTGGTGTTCCAAAGTACATGCTTTTTTCCATTAAAAAAAATTGTGAATTTTTTATTCTTCATTTTTGTAGACATTTCCGTAATCTTTGTGGAGATGACACACCCATGGTCCGCAGGGCTGCAGCTGGAAAACTGGGAGAGTTTGCCAAGGTTGTGGAGTTAGACTTCTTAAAATCCGAACTAATCCCACTCTTCACTGCACTAGCTCAGGATGAACAGGTATGATTTTTTTTTTCTCAACATAGATGCAGAAATTCTTCTAGAATCAAGATCTGTACCATATTTGACTTATGTATTTGCAACTCATGAAGAGCCTGGTCTCCATCACATAATGTTAGATCAGGGTCTCGTCTGTTTATGATTCTTTTGATACAAAAGGAACAGCATAGATCTGATTTTCTGGGTAATTTTTATCAGCAGAAGTGGGTCAACAGTGTTAAACAGTTTTTTATGTACAGATAAACAGGATGCATGCAATGTGGATTGTAATATATATATATAGTGCATTTTTGCAAAATTAACACAGGTTTGTGACTGCAGCTACAAAATCTTTAGTCTTTAATGACATAACAAATTAATAATTTATTTCATTCATTTAATTGCTAATGTTCATTTTTTAAGGTATAATTGATTGATAATATGCTAGAAAGGCTTCTTTTTTTGTCGGAATTCCTGAGTTTAAAACGGGCTCCTGCAGAAGCCAAAATTTACGGTTCCTTGCAACAGTTGTTTAGTACCCTTCAGAACTCACTGTTGTAAAAAATTGACTGCCAGTATTGAAAGAGATCACATGTTTCAAAGGTTGGAAATACTGATATAGTATATTATCAACATTGTTTTATTTCTTTGTGCAATGGCATCATTGTCATCAACAGTAAGTTAAGTTTTGGTTAAATTTTGTATTGCTAATATTTCTTAAAGCCTTTGAAAGATTCTCGTATGTTGTATGACACGTTTGATGGCCTCTGATTTTAGGGTCAATTTACACTGCTAGAAAATATTGTTTTGCTGTGTTGGTTACAGCATATATTTTTTTTGCGCACATACAGTGGTTCCTTGACTTACGAGTGCCCCAACTAATGAGCTTTTCGAGATATGAGGCGTCTCTGCCAATTTTTTGCTTTGAGTTGAGAGCTAAAATTCTGGTTACAAGCCAGTTTCAGATACCCCACCGCTAGTTGGCGCAGCGAAAGCCACAGTGAATGTCGCAACATCTGCCCAGCATCAAGTGTCTCACTTGTTCACTTTAAGTGGTTAGCTCTCAGTGGAAGCATCAGTGTTGTGCTCGCATTTGTGCTTGCATTTATTTTGCAAAACTTTGTTTTTTCAACAATGGATCCGAAGAAATTGAGTGCGAAGGACAGTGCTGAGAAGAAGAAGTGCATTGCATTAAAGAAAGAAATTATCGAAAAGCATGACCAAGGTATGCATGTAGTCGACTTGGCGAAGCAGTATGAGCGTAGCACTTCTATGATCTGCATCATACTGAAGCAGAAGTAGTCGAATAAGGCTATAACGCCAGCCAAGGGCGTTAAAATAATTTCTAAACAGCGGACATCTATCTCTGAAAATATGGAGAAGCTGCTGATGGTGTGATCGACGGAGAAGCAGCTTGTAGAAGATATCGTGACGGAGGCTATAATCTGCGAGAAGGCTATTTACGCTGATTTGCTGCAGCAGACCCCAGGCACTTCAACAGACGAGGCATCAGGAGGTTGGTTCGAGAACTTTAAAAAGAGGACTGAAATTCACTCAGTTGTCAGGCATGGTGAGGCAGCGAGCGCGGATATAAAGGCAGCTGAGGATTAATTCAAAACTTTTGCTGGAATTATAGCAGCAGAAGGATACATCCCCCAGCAAGTCTTCAACTGTGATGAGGCATGACTCTTCTGAAAGAAGATGCCAAGGAGGACTTATATAACAGCAGATGAGAAGAGGATGCCAGGCCACAAACCCATGAAGGATAGGCAAACCCTCGCACTGTGCACCAATGAAAGCGGCTACAACATCGTGATATGCCTCAGAATTATCGATTTGGCTTGGCAGGGTGCTACAAAGGTTGTTTTATTGGGGTCCGGAACGGATTAATGGCATTTCAATATTGAAAACTGATTTGACATAAGAGTAATTTGAGTTACGAGCTCCTTCACGGAACGAATTAAACTCGTAAGTCAAGGTACCGCTGTATGTCCTAAACAGTTTGATAGATTTTAAAAGGATGAATCATTTTGGTGCAAAGAATTCATTCTATGATGTGTATTTGCACCTGTGAGCTTGGAGTACAGGTCAACGAAGGAGAAAATATTAGCTAGGTTTTAAATTATTTTTTATGTGCTTATATTTTCTAAACCCCATGTTGGATTTTCTTCTTCCTTGGAACAGTGCAACCCTGCTATAACATGCCCTGTGATAACACAAATTTGGATATAAAACTTGTGACTTGGCTCCCAAAATCTCATGTATTCATTCGCACATGAAAAAATAAATTTTGTTCAAAGTTTATGAAATAGTGTATAAAAAAATGTATTATCATTTTAGGGAAGAGATTGCATATGAATTTGAATATAATTCAATTCTGGCATGGCTTCTGAAATTTAACAGGTTCATCAGGAGCTTGAGGTGTTATGCTGAAATAAAATGAACGTTATCAGAAATGTTACTTATTACTGATCTGAGCAAAGCCTGTAAGTAGTCTTTCTGATTGTCTTGAATTAATTCTGTATACAGAATGCTCAAGCAATAGCCCACATTTGTTTCTTCTTTAACTGCTTACAAAACCAAGTAGCCGACAAGGTTGATAAAAAAAATGTTGACAATTTAATAAACAAAAAAAAATGTCAAAAAACAAAAACCACCAACATCTTTGCTGAGCTTGGCAGTGTTGTTAGATGCAGTTGACCAGTAAATAATGTCTGCTTTATTAGCTGAAAATGGAAACAGTATGAAATTGTACATATGTTCAGCTTTAAAAACTTTATAAAAGTGAGAAAATTTTAGCAATACAAAATTTGTACAGGCACTGTTTATAGACCCTGTAATGTGTAATGAACCATACATGTGCTTCATCGGTCTTAACCCAATTATGCTGTTAATCTTTTCCAATGAATTCAGACACATAATGAGCTGTGACAAAATTATTGAATAGTTTAAACATGTTTGCAGTGGTATTACATGTAGTTTAACTGCATGCCACGACAGTAAGTAAACGGTGTTAATCCTCTGTTTGCGCTATATATTGGAATTTCAATTCGGACATAATGATCTCTGAATATATTAATGGATATTTTAAAACGGTTTGCAATTTTTCAGTGCATTATGGATGAACAGCATGCCACAACAGCACTGTATTAAAGTGTGTTGATACCCTATTAATGCTGTACATTGGACATGAATACACGTATAATGACCAATGTATTCTGCCCAAAAAAAGGAAAATAATGTTTAACCCTGCATTAATGTGACCCCACTATTAACCCGATCCAATTTTGTGGACCCCATTTTTGTGTTATAGCAGCAGGATTCCACTGTATTAATCATTAAGAATCTGCATTCATTTGATAATGAATGATCTTGCCCAAAGCTTTGGGTCAAGGTTACAGTCGGAGAAAATTTGTGTTAAAGTTTTTAGTTAGTTTTGTTCATTTGCTTATGTTTTTTTGAACATCTCTTTATTTTCTCCATTCTCTGGATGGATTGTATTGGAGCTTACATAAGTCATTCTGTGTCACATTCATTGCCCCATCTTTGGGTCAAGGTTACAGTCAATTAAAATTTGTGTTAAAGTTTTTTGTTCATTTGCTGATGTTTTCTTAAACATCTCTTTATTTTCTCCATACTCTGGATGGATTGTTTTGGAGCTTACATAAGTCATTCTGTGTCACATTCATTTGCCCCATGGCATTTGGGTCCGGGTCACAAACAGAAAATTTGAATTGTTATTAGTGCAATTCATTTATTTCCTAAATCCTGTGATTTATTTTTTTCATGCCTGATACCACTAAACCAAGGGAATTGATTTTATTTTGAGTTGACATTCTTCTTTTACCTTGGGTGAGAGTCACAGAGACATAAAGTGATTGGTAACTTTTTGTAGTATTAGATGAATATACAGATCACATTATTCTTGTATAGTTCATGTAACAGGATATAGTGGATCTTAAGATACTTTTACAGGATATATTTGTCCTTAAGACATTACAGCATGTTTTACATCATAAGAAATATTTGTATTATGATTTAGACTTCAGGATATTATTATAGTGTGTATTAGTTAAGCTGGAATCCATGTTGGTAATATTTCAGGACTCTGTACGTCTGCTGGCAGTGGAAGCATGTGTTAGCATTGCCTCTCTCTTGGGTACTGATGATATTGAGCAGTTGGTGATGCCAACCTTACGACAGGCAGCAGAGGATAAATCCTGGAGGGTTAGATACATGGTGGCTGACAAGTTCACAGAGGTAAGCGACCAATATACCCATTTGATCAAGAGAAAGTTATGCATTTGATTGGGTATTATAAGTTTCTTGATATATCCAGAATTCATTCTGTATAGATATGGGTCAGTCATTAAACTACCAAAAGTTATACATGTAACAGTTATATCCGTATATCAGACAGTTCAGATGGTAATTCCAGAAGAAGAAAGTTTTTTATGGTTTTTAAGATCATCTTTTTCCAAATGTTTTCCACCTCTGCTTAGTATCAGGCTGGAAAAAGAATGCAAAAAAAAACAAAAGAAATATGCCATCTTCATATTTAAAAAAACAGCCATGGCTGATTTTGGATTTCATTTCGGATCTTGTAATACTATGTCTGGCAATAGAAATAAGGCAAAGAAAACTTTAATGTGAATTTAATAATTAGATGCAATATTAGAAATATACATTTTTATGTACACATTTCAGCTGTCAACATCACTGGCATTGTAGCGAACGTGTAATAAAGTGTCATATTTAGATGACAAATACTGCTTAAATGAGATATGAACTTGTGTTTCAGAAGAGATCAAAATCAATTTAGCCTACTTTAATGTTGCTGTGGAAAAAAAATGAAAATTTGCTTGGTTATCATCTTAGCAATTTTAACTTCTAGCCATTAGTGTTATCTGATAGACAAATGGAAATATAATATCCCTTGATCATGCATGGGAAGATCATGTTGAAATAATTAATAACTCACCAGGTCATATGGCTTAGTGAGCTTATTGTATTTTGCTGTGTTAATCAACTTTCATCTCCATGTCAGTATTTGCTTATTTCCAATTTGGAGGCCATGTTTCTGATCCAGATCAAACTTGGGACATAGGTTTTTATCATTGAGATCTCAGATTAGTTTGAATATGAGCAAGATCCATATGTATCAGTGAAGAGATTTTGCATCTGTTTTATATTGGCCAAATTTGCTACTACTCTGGAGACTATTTCTGAAGCAGTTTTGATTTAAAATACAAGTGGTTCTATCAAGTTATTAATGAGTTCAATAATAGCTAAGATTCTTGCATATTAAGAGGTGATCATATGTCTGATATTTCACGTGTATTGTCATTCTGGATGCCACATTTATGATCAGTTTATGATCTTGTATAGAATAAAGGTTTATTTTATGAAGACATACAAGCTTGATCAACATTTGTACATACTAATGAGGTGATTTTTTCTATGATTGACTGAGCTGGTTACTACTCTAGAAGTCCCCTGCAAGCTTGGGGATGTAGAATTTGGTCCAGTGTGTTACTTATTAAATCGTAAGAGGCAGCTAATGATAATAGTAGTAGGATATAAGTGGTGACTAATGGTAGTAGAATTGAATGGCATGTCACCACAATACTGCATTTATGAGGCAGTTAGTGGAGACTTCCTATTTACCGTGGGCTGTATCCCGAAGTTATATTCCAACTCTGAAGATCTTGTACTTTATAAGAAGAAGGTTTGCATAAAAAAATAATTTGTCATGTATTTTAAATGTTACCATTTTTTGTCTTATAATTGTTTTGCATTATATTGCAGGATACCTAAACTTACTTGGTACTCCAGTCAGCATAGCTGCCAAGTGTCCCTTTTTCTGTATTGGTCCCATATTTTGGACCTGAATATGGTTGTGCATTTCTCTTTCAAAAAATGGGTTTTTTAATTTTAAAAAATTTTCTTTAGATTTTCCATTTAGAACGTACATTCTGTTCCATTCTGATAGAAATGTATTGCATGTACATAGCAGACCTGCCAACTCTACTGAATGTTGATTTTTTGGACCTATCTCCCAATTCCATTATTTTTAAGAAAAAGTCCAGACTTTTCAACTAATTGAGAGGAAATTAAAAAATGGTTGACCTGGCCAGCTGTTGTTTCCAACCTTTGGGAGAGTAATACTTTCAATAGTTCCAATAACTGCACAGCAGCAGCAATGCTAAGAGAGCATTCTCAGTGGTCAGAGAAAAACCCAGATCTAGCCAAAGAGCCAGCCGTCAGCATCAACCCTGGAATCTATTCTTGTTAGCAAATGTATCACCCAAGGACAAAAAAATGATGAACTTTTGCAAAAATGCAAATTTACAATTACAATGAACCGAAATAACAAAAATAGACATCTTTATCATGACATATACACCTTACTCTTGTACTGCCTGATTTTCGTACCCTGTCTCCTGACTTTTAATGGTGAATTTTCTTGATTTTGATTTTTATGAATGTTAGTAGGTCTTATATAGGAATACAGTTTTAAAATATGATGGGTTCATTCAAAATTGAAGCTACCATGCCTCTCTGTATATGCTCTATTTGATCTTGCAAACAGTTACCACTATCACTGTATCTCATCTTCATAATATTCAACTTCTAATCATGTTAAATAGGAAAGCAAAATATTTCAAACTTTCTCCCGGAAAGACATGTAAACAGAACTCAATGGACAACAATGCCGTCTTGTTTAGATTTCTGAAACCATCTAGTAAAGGAGAAAACTTTACATTTGGCAAATTGTGTCCTTATTGGGCATGGAAGCACTCGTGAAATAAGAGAGCATGAAAAAGCTAATGAACACCAGCATGCTGCTTTATCATCAACAACTCAGCCTAACGCATGCAAACCTTAGATAACCTTGATATAATTTGAGTTCTTTTATAAATGAACCATCATCTTTAAGTTACTAGTGTTGCTGGCGATTTATTTCGCACACAGACAGTAAAATTGCACAGGATTACTCGTGTGCAAAATGAAAACAGTTCAGTAAGAAAATCTCACAGAATTCAGTTCATCAATGAAAGATAGTACATTGGAATTTATAATGATTGCGGGTGGGGGAATGAAAACAGCCTGTGAGTGTGTTGCACTCTTGCACATTCTAGATTGGCACCCGAATGCAACAATGTGACCATTCAGAAGGTGCAAGAGTGCAACATGCATCTTTGACATTAAATAATTAAGTATGGTACTGTCCTACTTTATGGATAAATGATGTAAAAGTTACTTATGCATTAAAATGTTAACATATTAGTATTTGTTCCTGAAAATCAGTATTTTTGTCATAAGCAGTCAGTATTTTTTAACTCAGGGTTGGCAGCTGTGAGTCAGGATTGTGCTGATGTGCTATTAAACTATATATATATATATATATATATATATATATATATATATATATATATATACATACATACGTACGTACATACATACATACATGCATGCATGCATACATATATACATACATACGTGAGTTTGATCAAACTTGGAAGATTCACTTGTGCCATCCAGATCTTGAAAGAGATAATAAGCAAAATGTGTGCATATTAATGTTATGAGACTATATTTCTGGTCCAGTTTAGATGAAACTCAAATATGGCATCAGGTTCTTGGAGGAGTTCAACAATGAGCAAGATTTCATGCACATTAATGAGGTGATACTGCATCTAATTAGCTGCAGTCGTTACCATTCTAGGATACTGCATCTAATTAGCTGCAGTCATTACCATTCTAGGATACTGCTTCTAATTAGCTGCAATCATTACCGTTCTAGGATACTGCTTCTAATTAGCTGCAGTCATTACCATTCTAGGATACTGCTTCTAATTAGCTGCAGTCATTACCATTCTAGGATACTGCTTCTAATTAGCTGCTATCGTTACCATTCTAGGACGGCATATGAATTTTCTGTTCTGCTTTAGATAAATCTTCACATATAAGCTTATGTGATCAGGATGTAATTTCCATAATGAGCAAGATTCATGCATATTAATGAGGTGGTTGTGTATTTCATTGGCTGAGCTTGCTATTACTATTTCTGTGTTTCAGACCCAATCTATAGTGAACTTCGTAAATTAACTTTAATCCTCTAGATCATGGATGGATAAAATTATAAATCTTTTTAGTAGAACTGAATTCTGGAGGAAGCAGGTTTGTATTTCTAATATTAATTTCATCAGATAGTATTCTTGGTGAAACTTAATTTACTGGAAAATTTTCTCTTTTTTTTTTTTCCCATCAGCTTCAGAAAGCAGTTGGACCAGATATAACAAAGAATGATCTGGTGATCGCTTTCCAGAGCCTACTGAAGGACACTGAGGCTGAAGTCAGAGCAGCAGCAGCACACAAGGTTAAAGGTAAATGGTCACTTGTCAGTAGACAGTGTTCAGAGAGATTTGTAATTAATTTTTCAGTGTAATACATACTCAGAGGATTGATTTTAATATGAAATGTCTTGAAATGTATCTTTTTTTAATATTAATTTTTTAGTTTGAGTTCTTTCATATTATGGTAAGAATAGTCTATTCAGAGCACAAATGGGGTTGCGTTAATGAAGGGGTTAGTATGCTGGGCATGAGACCAACTGATTTTTAGTTTGAATGATTCTTTTGGATTAACTAGGGTTGGCTGTTGTGGTGTGTTGTGGGGCAAGACACTTTGCTCCAATAGCCTTTAAATTTAGTATCCTGTTTGTGTTGTTGTGTTTTAAAACCAGACAAAGCCAAACTGAACAATTCAAGGCACATGTAAGATAGTGAATACTTTAGGTTTTGCTGTTCATTTAGAAGCATTTAATGCTTGCTACACGTGTATTTATTTTTATTTATTCCCTTATTAAGGCTGCATCAGGGTGGAAACACCTTTGATTATTATTTTTGGTTTTAGAGTATTGATGCAGATAAGAGGATTCTTTTTTTCTCCTTTTTCTAATTAGATTTCTCTCAGAATCTGATGGCAGATGTAAGGGAAAATATTATAATGACTACCATTCTTTTTTTAATTAGATTTCTCTCAGAATCTGACGGCAGATGTAAGGGAAAATATTATAATGACTAACATCCTGCCTTGTGTGAAAGATCTAGTGACTGATGCCAATCAACATGTCAAGTCAGCCCTGGCCTCTGTCATCATGGGACTGTCACCAGTCTTAGGAAAGGAAAAGTGAGTTAAAAATAAAGAGAAATCTATTCTGGAGCATATTAAAGTTTAGACTCTGTTTAGTGTTAGATTTAATTTAATTAACAAACATGCACACAATCATGCAAAATCGAGTTTATATCACAAAAGACAATAGCCTATCATTAGGTTGTTAATCCCATTTTTTATTGTAATACAATGTAGAAGTCACACTCATGGCCAGATATGATGAAAAAGTATTTTGTGAATGGGACATATTACGAGTTGTGATTTTTTTTTTCTTCCTTGATTGATGGTTCTTAGTACATGAAAAAATGACAAATTTATGCATCAGTATTTGGAGCTCTTGCTGCTTTTCTAGGACTATGTTTGACCCCCAAAAGTTATGAAGGATATATATATATATATATATATATATATATATATATATATATATATATATATATATATATATATATATATATATATATTATAAAAGTGACATTTTTAATCAGTGAAAGATCTTTGAGAACATTATTTACATAATGGAGGCCTAATAATGGGCCAGTCATCAGACTTGTTTATCCCATGTTGTATAGTAATCCATTAGAAGTCTCTTTTTCTTCATTATGCTATCTTAAGAATTTAGAGGTTATAATTAATACTCTGATATAGCACATTACAGTGTTTATTACTGCATATGTGCATGTAACATTATGTATATGTTGAGTTGGAAATCTGAAGTAGTTTATCAATTTATTTTACTTGCATGTCATAGGGGACATAAATTTCTTATTTATTTATTTCAGCACCATTGAACACTTGCTTCCTCTTTTCTTGACACAACTCAAAGATGAGTGTCCAGAAGTTAGACTTAATATTATATCAAACTTGGATTGTGTAAATGAGGTAATGTAATTGACTTTTGTTTTCCTGTCTGTTTGACTTTTTGAAGTGATGTTGCATTACAAACATTACATCTTTTCAATGGCTTGGTGAATTTATCAGTAAATTAGAAGGTTAGACAGATGATTTATTCCCAGAATTTTACAGTGGCAATATCTGTTCTTTTGGGAAAGAAATGTTTTGTTAATCTAAATTCGTTTTCTTGTGATGTTGATGTGGTGTGTGTATATAAAAAGTACCACTTCACTTTGAGCATTTTTTTTTTTTTTTTTTTTTTTTTTTTTTTTAGGTGCTTTTCTTTTTAAGATTCATGCTTTATAGATAAATAGGTGGCATTTGGTCCTGTAAGTTTAAACAATGAACCCATTTTACAGTTTTTAGCTCTCCACCCATAGACCATGGCATTGCCCTTTGTTCATCTGCCTGTAAACATTAGCTATTTTCAACTTCTTTTAACCTTCTTTGCCATTTAGTATCAAACTCTGCAGGAATATTCCTTTGGACATACTGTACCAAAATGTTCTGTACAGTGGTTACTCTAGCATAAACATCGCTTCCTAAGCAGTCATATGGAAAAACAAATTTTAACTTCGTCTCCAAAATGGCATAAATAGTTTAGACCTGACTTTATAGTAATGTTTCTTTGGACGTGCCTTATCAAAATTATGTTCAGGTTAGCTCTGCTAACATTAGTGAGGCTTCTTTACCAAAAAGAGACAAAGCTGTTTAAACTTCTGCAATGGATGAGCCAGTTTAACCAAATTAGGGTGGAATGTTTATTGTGTTATTCTATATGAAATTGTGTCAGGGGTGGTTTCCGTTACAGTGGTGTGTCTTTCATTGATTCCAGATAAAAAATCATATCATTGTCATCATCATCTTCAGAAATGCATTGCTATTTTAAATCAGAACATGGAAGGAAGGATTTTTATATAACATGTTGCATTTAAATTGCGCCTATATTGTGTCTTTTAGAATTGGTGTGGCTTCTTTAGCAGTTGGATAGAGAACCTATTTTTTGCTTCTTTTCTAGAATGGCTTAGTCTTGATTAGACTAGTTTGGAATGTTTCCATGTATTCACTATTTCGGCTGGGATGTGCCTATGTGATTTGTGCAAAATGTATACCTAATCTCTTGGGGGAAAAAGATTAATTTGCCATGAATGGTGTAGAAAAAAAAGAAAGCCCATTTTATATCTTTAATTTGATTTAAGTGTGCCCACCAATCATTAAGTATCCAAATTGCTCCATTGTTGTTCTTTTTGAAAATGAACAAGATCCTTAAAGCAATCTTGTTCAGGTGTACCTGTCAGTTTGCTTGACCTATCTTAATTCCCAATTCTCCTAAAGTATGGTAAAACTACATCATCCAGAAATAATCATGTGCACTATATCCCATAATACTTGGTTGAGAATAAGATGCATGTGCATCCATATTGTAATAGGCTTGATAAAAAGATGAAAACATGCAAGTAGCATATTTAGGCAGTTTTCACTCTTTTATTATGGTTACCAAAACAAAAAGTGTTCACTGTGCAGTTTTGAAAGTCATGATTCCAGTTAGATGATAATATTTGAAGGTTGTGTGATTTGCATTTGTAAAGGTGATGAAGCTTTTGCTAAGGTGTACATATGAAGAATGATTTATGATAAATTTCTTTACCCCAGAATCAATCTTTGACTTTCAAAGTACTCAGAATAACTGAGATATTGACTCCAGTGAACAAGCCAGTAAAATCCACAAATAACTGAGACCAATGAATTTTTTTTGGGAACTTTCAATAAAATGTTAATTCCAAAATAGACTGAACCAGAGGAATAAATAACGACACCCTCAAGAAAGCTTGAAAGTTAAACCTTTGCAAAGACTGATTATAATGTTTAATTTTTATTTCATGTATTTTTTTATTTTTGCGGCTCCATTTTCACATTCTGAAATATTAGAGAATTATCTGACCCAAGATCTGATAAGAGAGATTTTTTTGTTTACCATATTTGTTATATTGAGCAGTTTAGCACAGAGAAAAATAAGTGATTCTAAATTGGTTGCTTTATTTTTGACATCTTGTATATCTTGCAGTGTTGTTGACTATGACTGGTTATCGTTCAGTTCATGTTTATAGCATGTAAAGAAGCTGTGATGTCACTGGATACCATTCAGATAAAAAAAAAAAACATTTATCTAGGCACATGATTTAGAACTAACTTTTTTCATTTCATGCCAGGCTGATGTGCCTGTAACGCTTTAATGTGCCATTATGAAATTTTGTGTACCAGTGACAAAAATACACCTTAGATTGAATTTGAGTGGAGTCACAAAAATACACCTTTGATCTAACGTTAGTGTTTAGGTATGATACTTAACCATGATTTGTTTTTCTCTAGGTGATTGGCATAAAACAGTTGTCTCAGAGCTTGCTGCCTGCCATAGTAGAACTAGCTGAGGATACCAAGTGGAGAGTTAGACTGGCCATCATAGAGTACATGCCTCTCTTGGCAGGACAGCTGGTAAGATAATGCAGAATAAATAGAGTACAGAAGCAGATAGTGGTTATCTACCTTTTTCCATCTTACAGTGGTTTTATAGTTTTAAATTATTGTTCAGTTGTTACAGTCATATGGATTTTCAGAGTATACATTTTGTTACGGCTATTGGATTTAATTTTATTTATTTTTAATTATTAAATCCAAATTTATCATTTAATATCCATTAATTGGGAAATTGTTCTAGAAAGTTCAGCTTAATCACTTTAACTGTAAATAGGTTGACTTAGACTGTAAACAAGTTTTGACCTTGGCTTGTTTGACCTAAATCCTGACCTTACTTTAGACATTGTCAACAAGCCTCTAAAATTATTGGTTAATTTTAGGGACAACATTCTATTTTTAGTTCTTAGGGGTAAGAAAATCTAGAGTATGTGATTTTTAGGGAAGGCAGTGACCTTCCATGAACTTCTATCAATTTCTAGAAAAGCGTGTGATCACTTGTTTACTTCAGAAAAACAATATATATAGCTGTATTTTAGAAGCTGACATTAGTAGATTTTGGGCTTATTGTAAGTTATTGGTTGTGTATTATCTGTTTGAGCTTAATTATTTTGGACTTTGTGTCAATTCGTTGGAAAAGAAGAATTATCTGGAAAAAGGACATATGTTTATGATATTCATTTGGATGATTAAAAATAAGAACTGTACCACGTGACATTGTCAGCCATTTTGGATTACATCGTCAAGATTCGAACCTGGAACTATTAGAACATTTATTTATCAGGACTTGCAATTCCATTAGTGGATTATTTTGTGAATTCTATATTTGTTGGATTTGATTCTCTAAAACCGTAAGTTTATTTATTTTATGAAAATAATTGTACTTAATAAAATCATTGTTAAAGTTATACAAGCTTGTTAGTTTTCACTCTTTCTGTGTTGCTGCTTATTTGAGCCTAAGCACGTAACAATTTCATCTTCTGTTTTTTTTTAAAATCTCTATGAAGCTAAGAGTTTCTTATTGTGGAAATGTGCCTTGATAGTTTCACACATAGATTTACAAGTATGGATTCACATGACAGGATCATGTACTGAACTAAAAAAAAGACAATGCTTGTTTAAGATACTTTTTACATTCTGTTATTAAACTGTTACATAAGCATGATATGTTGATTCTAATGACTTTTTCAGCACTTACATTCCAAAGTATGCCTTCTATTATTTAAAAGTCTGTAACACAGTTTGACTTTTTTATTTCCAGATTTGTGTTCTCTGTTACTTTGTTATCCTTGTGGTAATCAGTGAATGAAAGGATTTGCTTTCATAGAGAGTTGATTATTATCATGTTTAGAGTTCATGTAATATGAAATTGTATTCACAAAATCATAATGGTCATATTCAGTCAAGTGTGAAATGATGGATCTGAGCAAATTTGCAAATACAAACCAGAAATGTATGACTCTAACTTAATTCCTTGTCATCTGTCAGTGTGATGGGGATTTTTTTATAAAAATTTTGTTTGTGCAGATATATATTTATTGTACTTTCTCGTTGCAGGGTGTTGAATTCTTTGATGAAAAGCTGAACACACTGTGCATGACATGGCTGGTTGATCATGGTAAGTCGTATAATCCAAATTGATACTTGCAAAAGATAAGTTAATCAGACGTAAAGAATACTATGTCGAGCATATGTTTTAGTCTTAGTTTTGCATATATCTTTACAGTGGTGGAGTTAATGTGTTCCCATACCCGTAAATGAACATGTCTGTGTAATATGGCATCATTAGGAAACAGAATTTAAGACTAAGATCATAATAAATGAGTTTGATAAAAATAAGATCAGAAATATAGTTGTTATGGTGTCGAAAAAAAGTTGTGAATTCAAGTACTTTCAGTAGCATATACCAGTCCAACCCTCGTTATATTTGTATAGGCCAAATACCATATGTACTCGTATGTCAAGTCCAACTGCAAACAACATTGGTTCTGGTCCCCTGTAGCTGTGGTAATTAACAATTCTGTGTATATCAAGTTAGATATTGACAAGCAAATAACTTTTCTCTTTGTAATCTGCAAAGTTAATTGATCTTTTCCAGGCTTAGCTTCACAAAAGGGCTTATAATTGGGAAAGCATCTTGTATAGTCACTTACAAGTCAACTGCAATCAGTATAGACACTAAACTGCCATTGCATTATGTGCTGACAGATCATTTCTGTAATGTGCTTTTCTACTGATTGCTCCTAACCAACTGAATGGATCCAAATCTGCAAGTACATTATGCAGTGACAGAGCTGGATCTATACAGTTGCTTTATCCAGCTTATATATGACTAATATATATATATATATATATATATATATATATATATAGTGGCAGTTAAAAACTGTCTACAGCTCTCATGTCTATTCTTAGATCCCTAGTTTTGAGCGTTGCTTTTTGAAATTTTATGTTTTTCCTTACATTTTCTGTTTTCCTTCATAAAGTACCCTGTGTTAGTATCTATTATCAAGAGTATGTCATAAAGGTTGATGATGCTAATTGTATAGTGGATGTACAACAAAAGTCTTACATGATCACACTGCATTAACTGGTTTCACTTGAGATTTTGTGACTGATTGGCCAACCTTGTCTTCACTTTGGAATTCATATTTCAGATTCAGTATGCTTAGCTCATTAGAGTTTTGAACAAATAAAATAATAAGCAAGATTCATGCATGCTAATGAAGTTATTTTGCATATTATTGGGTGGGCTTCTTAACATTGACAAAATGTAAGATTGTTATCTGTTTTTGTGGACCATCTGAGCTTTGTTGGTAGATTAGACTCATAGTCTAATGGTTGCAAGTTGATAGCTGTCTGCTTCTTTAGTGTCTCCTTGGGAAAGGAACTTGGCTCCCATACCCTCGGCATGTTATAACCAATAATGTTTTACAAGAGTCATTGAAAACAAGAAATGTGTATGTTTATATCAAGTATCTTGGATGAGAATGATAATGAATGAGATTCCTGCTTGTGATTGCCTGAGCTTGTCAACATTAGAGACAATAACTCATGATTCGATTTTGGTCAGTCTCATTACAATAGCGCATAGATTTATGCATATTAAAGAGGTTTTTGTAACATATTGGCAAAGATTTGAAAATCTTAATACAATCCCTTGCAATTGTTTGGCTGAGATTACATAATTCATGTTGAACTTGGTGAATGGTTCTTATCCTTAAGACTTTTTTTATGACCGAACAGCAATAGGTCTGCATATTTAATTTTGCCTTTATCTTTAAAAAGAATTCTTTTTCAGGATATTGTAAAACAGGTCAGTAAACATGATGTTACATTTGAGATGTAGTTTACATAAGTTGTATTCTTCCAATACTGCACTAGCCTGTTTGGTCCAATAGTCAGCTGTTTATTTATTTAAAGCAGATGATTGATATTAAGCCAACTTGGGTCTCATGTTAGCCCTATTGGGTCTAGAATAAATGAGCCTTTTTTTTCATCCTTACAGTAATATATTGTTTTATTTACTTCATCATAATCTATTGTTTCTTGCTCATGGTGGCTCAGATATTAGTGTAGATCCATAGCCAGTGGTCAACATAGTCAAATCATTTGAGTTGGATTTAGAGTTATATTTTCTAGGCATTTATCATCAGTTTCCTGGTCATCTATCCGAAATATGTTGACAAGAGGATTCATGATTATTATTGGTAAATACCTTGTCCAATTTTACAAACGCCTTTGTTTTTTATGTATATTTACTGCAAATAATGGAACACATCTGACCATTTATGATCCTTGCATTAAGTAATTTGTAAATACTTACCCATACTTACAGTGTATGCAATCCGTGAGGCAGCCACCCAGAATCTGAAAAAGCTGGTGGAGAAGTTTGGCATGGAGTGGGCTCAGCAAACTGTTATACCCAAAGTCCTGCAGATGTCTCGTGACCAGAATTACTTGCATCGCATGACTTGCCTCTTCTGCATAAATGTGAGAAATGCACTCAGTATTTGTAATCAATATCACCATTCCCAGTTCATTTCCAGAATTTTGGAACAATTTTCAAACAAATACAGTCTTGTCTCATTTATTTGAATGTTTTGTATCCATCACTTTATTATGCCTTCATGCACATGAATAATTTATTGTGAGCTTCTAGAGTAGATGCATTTATCCATGCAATGTGGTAATTTGCCATTTAAAAAAAAGGAAACAGATTGCTTTGGTTTATCAGTATAATTATAAATTTTGCCATGAAGTTTCTGTTTTATATATTGATACTTGTATGTGATGATGATTGTACCAGTAAACAGGGGATACTCAAAAACTTGACATAAATTATGGGAGTGGTTTGGGTATTTCTGGCTGGAGAGAGAGAGCACTAGTAACTAGTTCAGAAAACAAATGATGCCTTTCTAACACAGAGCATATATAGCACATATTTTATTTGCTGGATCACATGTCATTTAAATAATGTTCCCATTATTCCATCAAACACATTACCTGTTCCCATTGGTCCTTCAAATACATTACCTGCTCACATTAACATTAAGATAACTTTCTCTTAACTCTGAGAATCCAGTCCTAGACGAAATAATATGTCTTCTGTCTGTATATAGCAGGCAGACAAAGAGAAACGACTCTTACAGGTTGATTCCCTTCCTACTGCTGGTCACTATCATTATACCCAAATGTAAATTGTTTTGTTATTTGCTTAATGCTTGAAACAATGACATATAGGAATCCAGTTTCTTCTATATTTTAATTTCGCCATCTGGTTTTTATTTTACTGGTATAATAAGTCAGTCCTGTATGATATAAATTTTTCGATAATGTTTACATATATGCACTTGTCTATGTCTCTAATTTATTACAGGCATGACAAGATACACAAACCATGCTAGAACATACTATATACAGGAATAAGCCTGTGACCCTACTAACACGGTGTGAGAGCTCATAAATAGGGTTATACCCATTAAGCATGAGGCTGGCAATCCATTATCACTGTGTATGAAGTACGAGTGTTTACAGTCAAACTTGTCCACCACCCAGTATGCGTGAGCATGTACGAGTATCATTTACCTCTTCTGTGCATGTAAATGTCATGAAACGAGCTGGACATGAAAGTTTGCAGTTTAACCAATATGGCATTCACCTGGCCAAACTGACCAAAACACACAAAGTGGATTTATCACAAGGCATATATTGTCTCTTGTATGTTGTTCCAACTGTTGACAAATTGGTCCAGCCATTTGAAATGAGTTATGTACAAGGAGGTTAGAAAGCATGATGCACAAGAGATGATTTTTTAGCTTTTTAGTGCAAGCTTCTATCTGTGCATGACACTATCAGTTACAAGAGAAGGGAAGATTTTTGCCAGAAAATTGCTGGGGTGCTTTATCAACAACATCAGGATTTTGATTAAATTCAATATAGTCAGAGAGGAGAGAGAAACATTTAATTCCCAGGCCTTCAGCCAATCATCAACAAAAACATTAGAACAACTCCTCTATTATTGTCTGAGCTTAATGACAGAACTCCCAAGTGAAGGTGAAGACTTTACAGAAGATAATCTAGTTTTTGCATGTAAATGGCAGCAGACACAGTATGAAAACGGCATTCACAAGGCTTCCGCTCTAGAACGTTTCTAGCTATGAAGTCTAAATGCAGACATGATAGATCTATGCAGCCTTAACCAATTTGTTCTTCCCAATTTCAAGATGTAGTACTTTCATTTTTAAGTGTGATGTAATTGGGTATGCAAATAGTCTTGAGATGTATTTCCATATACCAAATCATACAGCATCATGCATATATCTTAATGCTAGGGGTCGGGAGGTCAGTAATTCATTTCCACACGCTTCCCTTTCACCCCAGCCTAAGCCCCCTGAGCCATCTGCCACAGAGATAACAAGGTTCCTTGATGACCCAGTTAAAAAAAACAATCATCCAGTTTTATTTTGGTTCCCAGCATGGACAGACTTACTGACCTATTTATCTAGTGAATATTCAATGCAGAGAAGTTGAAACACATCCCTTCCATATTTTGTCCATATAAATATGGAATATATATTGACAGTATAGCTTGTGTTGGAGAAAGCATCAAACAAGATCTTAGGTTTTTACAGCTCCTCAGCCTGCTGAATGCATCACTGGACTAGTTATAAGGACAGTATGTCAGATTGAGGAGCATGATTACTGCTGGACACTGAAGGCTGAAGTGCAAGACATAATTCTACAAATGATGGCTTTTTGACTGAAGGGATTTTTTAAATCAGTGCAGTAACTTGCAAAGATCAGGTTCTAATAGAAATTTCAACGCACATAATATGATTGATTTCTAAGATACATATTTCATATTTGGAACACAGCAGACTACATTCACTAACTTCCTTTTGCATAACATGGCTTTGCTATGTTATTATGCCACACATACAGTGATCACACCCCTTCATGAAATCACAACTTTACCGATAGACCCAGACATGAATTTGCCACATCCACTGTATGTACCTGGAAAACTTTGGTGACGAGAAAATTATAAAGTGCAGAATCATACAGGGACATGCATAAACAAATTGTCTATGTTTGTGCTCTTCATGGTGGCCAGTTTTAATGGTGGAGGAAAACCCCTGGAAAGAACCACCGACCCACGAGAAGCTAACATTAGGAACTGTAAATTTGGTTGTGAAAATTATCAAGGTTTTTTCGTTACAAATTAAATAATTTACTATTGAATAATATATTTACTGCTGACTGCTAGTGTACAGGGTTCGTACGGTCTTTGAAGGTCTTTGAGAGTTTGGGAAAAATGAGGTAGCATTTTCAAGGCCTTGAAAGTTTGGGAAAATCGAGCATATTACACTGAGGTCTTTAAAAGTCTTTGAAAATTGAAATAAACCCCTCAAAAATTAATTTCTTTCCAAAATCACAAATAAAAATATCCGAGATTGTTAGATTCAGATGTAATCCAGTTATCCTGGTTTCTTTCTTTTGATGACCCGTTCAGTTTATTGCCGCCGCATTAACAAAAGAGGCTTTGTTTTGTTTGGCCATCCAAAGTATGCCTCGGCGGCGACTTCAATCACGCATGCACTCTTCATCAAAGCCATACGGTGCCGCTACACACTTCATCAAAGGAAGTCGCCAATAAAATTGCCCATGGTCGTTAGCAGCTGGTTTTCCTGGCTTCTTTCGTTTGACGAATAGTTGAATTTGACTGGACGAGTCCATCAGTTTTAGCCAATCAAAATGTTAATTACACTAATTCTACGTAGAAAGTTCGCGAAAGTTACACGCTCGAGAATTCAAAATTTCTTCATTCGATTTACATCTTCTGCAAGTTCAGTGTTTAAAAATGCCAGGTCTTTGCTCTTTCAACGATATCTGGCTTGAACAAGAGAAGTACAAGGAATGGCTGCAAAAGGATAAGTTATGCAAACGAAAGGCGTTTTGTACATTGTGTAAAAAGACGATCAACTTGGCTTCAATGGGAGAAGGAGCCCTTACAAGTCATGCCAAAGGTAAGTTGCAAATTAGTAACTACATGTTCATTTGGTGGAACAAAGATGCAGAAGTATAAGCAATTGGTATTTTTGGGAAAATAATGGTAATTCATTACTCGTCGGGTATAAAATAAGATCGTTTAGTTTGATGATTTGGTAGATATAGCAAAAGAGGGCCTGTTTAAATGTACTTCTATGGTCGGTTTATTTAACACATTTGAGGAAAAAATTCATTTTCGAAAATTTTGTTCTACATAACAATATTACTTGATTTAATACAGAAACATGCATTGTACTAAATTAAATTCACGGATAAACAGTTTCAAAGTGCGCATGCGTACACTATATTAGAGTTAAACAAGAGTTATTGTTCTTGAATTGTTTATCACAAAAAATGGGGGAAAACCCGCCTAACCTAATTTTAAAGTCAGAGAATTAGGTGCCCACACATCACAGCCTTTTTTAATAAAAAAAAAAACTATTTTATTTCACTTTTTCAGAAGCCATTTTTAAATGGTAATTTGTGTCTAAATAGCTTTTCTTACTAGCATGTAAAACCGATTTAAAAATTACTTTCATGCATCATGAAGTTGTATGTTTTCATTTAGATTCATTAAAATTCTTGCAGTGATAATTACTTTTGTTTCGTTTCTAGGATGTAAGCACCAACAAAATACAATATCTGCAAAACAAGTCGCACCAGTAAGTGCATACTTTTCACAGCCAGCAGCAGATGGTGTGACAAGTACAAAGCAGCCTACCAAAGCAGCTCTAGCAACTTCTACTTTAGCAATGAAATGATGACATATGCCTCCTCTGCAAGACATAAGTACCATGCCTATCTGGATAAGAAGAAAGCAGAGGAGAAGGATGAGAAGAAAAACCCAAAAGGAAAGAAACGGGAGTTGGCCTTGGATGAAGTGGAAGAACTTAAAGCCAAAAAGCTGCGTCTTGAAGCTGACATTGCCAGCCTACATGCTTCCTCTGTACAGAAAGCAGAAGAGGCAGAGTTAAAAGGACTCATTGTGCTTGTCACAGAGTCAAATGCTCTTAGGAGAAGAGCAGAGGAAAAGATGACAGTGGTGGCATCTCTTTCCAAAATGATTGAAGAGAAAAAAAAGCAAATAAAATAATGCATTTAAAGCAGTGCTGATGTCTTTAAGAGAACAATTTATGTTGTATTAAATCTGACACATATGTTACTTATTTCTGGAGAAAAAAACAATGAATGTTAACCTATCTTCTCGATCATTATAATGTAATTTTAGGAAATTAATTATAGTTTGACTTTAATCAGTAAACAATATTGTGGTATTTGGCATTCGTTGTTTTCTCATATGACCTGTATACACAATGTTAGCAAAAATAGGTCTTGGAAATCTCTGTTTGTGGTCTTTGAAAGTTTGGGAAAAGTCTTTGAATTTATCATTCATATTTGAGTACGAACCCTGGTGTAACATATTTTTGGAAGTTGTATAGACTTGATTTGTTAGGAAAATGGGTACTGGGTTATTCAAGAAAAGAACAATAAAAGCAAAGACTAAAGTTATATGAAACCAGATTCGGTATGGAAAATGCCTCGGTGCTATGCTTTGTGACTATTATGAGTAATAACTTTCAAGACAAAACTTAAGTGACTAATTTTGAATTCCTAGTGTCGTGTTGATTAGCAGTGAAATATGACCTAACACTCCATTGAAGTTAGGAGAATTTTCATTTATAATTATTTAGTCTCTTCAATTTCAGCTACTAGCAGAAGCAGTCGGCCCCGAATTGACAGTAAAGTTGCTTCTTCCCACAATACTCAGCATGGCTAATGATAATGTGGCGAATGTTAAGTTCAATGTGGCTAAAACATTACAGAAACTTGGCCCCATGCTGGATCAGTCGTAAGTTACACACATCTTGCCTCGCTGTTGTTGTTTTGTTTTTTTTGCCCTACTATGATATCATTTTGGCCAATTGTGTTACCCTTGCCCACGAATCTTTGGCACCAAAGTCAGGTTTTGTGTTTAAGTCATTTTTCAGGCACAGTTGTATAGTATATTCATTGAACATATTTATGGCTTCTTTGTTTTTGTTGTTCCTAATATCACAATAAGCACGTACATATATTTACAGTGTCATTGTTAAAAAAAATGATAGCCTACTTGGATGTTGTGTATACTTTGAGTTTTAAGATACAGTTGTTGTCATTCATCATTTATTGGCATCAGGTCTTTGTTAAATTTATAGTTTTTTTCTGCATGAATTACATAACCATGAGATAAACGTATATAAATTTTCCAAGATGTTAGGAAAGATCTATGTCCAGCTGCTTACAGGTATTATGAAAATGTCGATAGTTCAGCTTTGATAAAAAGAATAAAACCATTAGTCCTTATTTCTGGAGAAAATTTCATGCTTGAGTATGGTTCTAATTCATTATGTTGATATGTATATAAAAAAAAATAACATGAGATTATTCTCAAATTTATTAACTTTTATTCTTCATTACAGAACTGTTAATCAGCAAATTAAACCCTGTCTGGAAAATCTTAAAGCAGACAAAGATTGTGATGTACAATATTTTGCAGTAGAAGCATTAGATGGTTTGTATCTTTGCAGTTAGCATGCATTCTTTTTCTGTTGCACTAAGCTTAAACACAAAGGACACTGGTTTTATAGCTTGTGTATTACTTTCATTAATCTACATTTATGGAAGATAATGTTCTTTTTTTCATGCATAAAAATTGCATTCTTTTTGGTACTTATCTCCCAGGCCGAAACATTTTAGCTAAAAAAAACTAAAAGCAGTTTTATTAGGAGGTTAAATAAGACCCACATGACAACTTTTCACAACACAACTTGGGGGGCATGAGTGGCTTAAAGCGCTTTCCGTTATGGATCACTGCCATCTCACCTCTGTCTGCATGGGTTCAAGTCTAATTCAAAGTCTAAGTCTTAAGATTTGGCTAATGTAGTTATGTGAGACAGAGATGTTGCAGCCTTGTGGATGACAAGGCTAAACTCTGTACACATTAACTGAATGTCATTGGCTGCCACACAACCGCTGGTATGGAATGTACTCTGGATGGGTTATATGTTGGACTTAGCATCTTTGGCAATCTTAAAACAAGCTGAGATCATCTTTCACATTGATTCCAAAGGGATATGTGTTGGAGTCTGTTTCCTGAATTGTACGAGTCCTGCAAGAATCTGCACAGTACACCCTGGCCAGCGCCATAATATCAGCAACAGAAAGTGCTCTCCACTTCCTCCTTTCTGAAGAATACCCAATGCCAAGCGAAGATTAGAGCCATTCTCTTCTAAACTCCTCCTCAATGGTTAGATCATTGATATAAACAAACAAGGCATAAGATAATTTACCACACACACAGCCACAGGCACTAAGGACAAAAGTTTGCAGGAAATAACAAAAGAACACCCCAAAGGCACAGCAGACAGGGACTCTGTCCAAAAGATGCAACACCCATAGAAGTCCATTTTTCTTTGGATCAAATCTTTCTCTGTACTAACTTACCAAGAATTAAAATATTCACCATTATCATGTCTCTCTTTTCGGATAGAATGGTGATGAGAAGGTTTCCATCCTTCGCAGCCAAATGGGAAAGTATTTGCCATGATGATCAGTGGACACTGCAAGTGTTTTAGAGAGCTTCAGTATCACATTTAAATACATTGTCCATGGTCCCTTCAGTGACAAACATCCCCAAAGGCCTATTCAAGGCAAACATGCTAATGTGGAAAATTAACAGTCTTCAAAAAGTTCCTTGTCCAAAAGGACAAAGGCACTCATTGACTAGTTAAAGACATGAGCCCAGAATTGATTCATATGCATCGCATAATTAAAATTGAGGCAACAAGGTTAGTTTTACATGCCATTTAGGAAGGAGATTTCACTATCTGTATAGACTTGCATGACGTTTTTGTCGGGGAGGGCTGGACTTGTGAGGTAGTAGTACTTCACCCAAGGTATTATGATCAGAAAGTGGTTTACCATTTGCCATTGAAGCATTATCACAAATTTGTTATCGCTACTCCACCATAACTACTCTAAGGATTGCAATGAAGTTTGAAACATACATTCATTCGAAGGTCTTAGTTGGTCCTAAATTACATCACTTGGACTCAGGCTTGACAGCCAGAGCAGTCATTATAAAAAATTTGTTATTGCTACTCATTCTTATCAGATGGTCATATCAACATCAAATTTTTATTTAAAGACTTCTTGTGTTTAGTTGTCTTTACATGATAAAATTTGGCATGCAGTGTGACCATCATGGTAACCATGATGAGATTATATTAAATGCAACTCCTAAATGTAAATAATGGGGTGTTCACCAGCAGACTTTTTATAATAAAATTAGTGGGTCCTACTCCTCCTAAATAAATTGTCTTATCAACATAGGGTTTTCATTAAAATACTTCCTATGGTCCTAATTGACCACTTATGGTCCACTGATATTAAATCCTTTATGGCCACTTTGATGGTCCTATTTGAAAATGGCACTGGTATTAAATCCAATATGACCACTTTGATGAGTTTATTTATTGCTGAGTCAAGTGGAGGAAAATACCTCGCATAAGGACACGCCACTGTAGTTGATTTGGAATAATGGTAGGATTCAGACATGCACCCTTTCTGTCATGAATCCAGCATATTATTCTCTTGGTAACCTAGTATTTTCAAGTGTACATTATTGTTTGTTTGGTCTCTATTTTGTGGATTGTGGATTCTACAGAATCCTGATGATTGCTACCATACAAGAAAAATGGAATTCAGATTATTGTAGCATTATTAAAGAGCATGGCATGACTTTTTAGGTATTGTAAGAATTCATGTTTTATTACCTAATCTATCCCATCTTTTATGATTATTTATTTCAGTCCTTGCTGTTGTAATAACATTATAAGTGAAAAATTGTGCAAGAAAGATAAAGAAAATTTGAGGTTTGTCAAACAGATCCTTGATGGCATTCTTGTAAAAAGACTTGTAGGCTGAAGGGATTTTGTTTAAATGAAAAATATAGTCAGTAATAAATAGGAAATTAGTACAACCAATGATGATGTTGAAAAAGAAATTTTCAGAAATAGAAAAATGTCTTGTTCTCGTGTTATCTTCTATGATGTTTATGTCTTCCATTTTTCTTTCAGCTCTAAAGCTGTCATAGAATGGAACAGATGCAGTAGTGATGGGCAGGTATGTATATTTCAGCATGAACATGAATTTAAAGAAGTACATACAGTCAAATTGGTCTAAAAAGGACTGTTAATGAGCCGGGAATGTTTGTCTTTTATAGCAGGTGTCCTTTAAAAACTAAAATTTTAGAAGCACTTTGGCTTGAGCAGTGTTTATTACTGTTAACAAAACTCTGTCCACTTTATCTAGATGTAATGATTGATATATATATATATATATATATATATATATATATATATATATATATATATATATATATATATATATATATATATATATATATATGAATCAAATTTAGTCCCAAAACTAAATTTATACAATAATATTAACATACACTGAAATCATTTACATTTAATAGTGCACAGATTTTATTTTATGACAGTGTCATTTATATGCAGTAGAACTGTATAAATCTAATCTAATTCAAATTAGATTTGATCAGATATGTTAAATAGCCTTTTATCATCAGTAGGTTTGATAAGTTCAATTATAAGCAAGATCTACACATATTTATAAGATAATCTTGTATCAAATTGGCTAAGTTTGTTACCCTTTTGAGACTGAATTTGGAATCCTTTGCTCATACTTCGTACATTTGCTTATATTTTCATTTTTCTAGGAAAGCTGGATTTTAGGCAAGACCTACACATACTAATCATAAGACAGTCATAACCAATCAAGCTTGTTATTTCTCTAAAGACTGTATTTCCTTTGTATTTCTATTTCAACACACCTGATAATAAATTGCCTCCACAGAATAAGCAAGTGTGTCAATCACACACCAAGGTTATTCATACTTTATACTGTGTGTGTGTGATTAGGAATTTTAATGTAGCTTGAACAATTTTTCAGTCATATCGCTACGATGTCTGCAATGAGGCAGTTTATAGTGATATCTAACATTGGGGCATCATGCCACAGACATTTAGCATGATGTCCCACTCAGTCACATTATCCTGACACCAGGCAGACCAGTCATAACACTAACCTCTTGATGCTGAGCGCCATGTGAGGCAGCTGTTAGTACCATTTCTGTAAGTCTTTGGTATGACTCGGCCAGGGATTGAACCCATTACCTCCCGCTACTTTGGCAGATGCTCTAACACACTCTAAATCCTAATCACACACACACATGCATCAGTGATTTTTTTTTTATCAGGTTTGCATTTTTTGAGTCATTTTCTCATGTAGCACTAATCAGGCAGCTTTATATGTAGTTGTCTCATGGACGTGGGTTCAACACCAGTTCACCAAATATATGATACTATTTAAGTTTTATGCCTTGTTGCCTTTTGCATTCAGATGAGATTCTCATGTTTTGTTAGCTTCAGAGGTGGGCATCTTTGTTCATGGATTATTTAGTAAGTTCTTTCTTCCAACATTATAAAACAATGGCCTTTAATTAATGCCTCTCAGATTCTAGTTAAATATTGCATTTGCATAAGTTTATGAGGTATTGTTCATTACAGTCAACTTTTATTTGGCTTCACCTTCATGGTTGTGACATACCACCCATAGTAGATTTCTGAACTGTATTTCAGACAATAATTACTTAAGTTTCTCCTAGGTTTTCGCATGGTCATGCAGAAAAGGGGTTGGCAGGGCATTTGTATTCCATTAATACAATTATATTATTATTGTTATTATTATCATTATTATTATTATATATATATATATATATATATATATATATATATATATATATATATATATATATATATATATATATATATATATATATCACTTTATCACCTAATTTATTTATTTTCATTTCAGATTTAAAATGCACAGTAGAACAGATTGTATGGGATTGGGTATTGTCTGCTTTGAGATGTGACCCATGGATTTAGTGGAATTGACATTAGATTACTGGAACAACAAATCTTTGACATTTGTCTCTTTTAAATCCAATTTCTTTGTTTCTAGTTGACTTGTGATATGGAACATTCAAGTTGCTAACATTTAAACTCCTGTGAAAGCAAGGAAGAATGTATTATTTTGATTAGTATTGCTGTAAAACACTGACATCTGCTCCTGATTAGAAGAATTCTTGGATTTGTAATCAAATTATTCTGGAAGGAACAGCTATTTAAAGACAAGAAGAAATGTGTTGATAGTACACCGGAACATAGGGACTGCATGTTTTTTTTACTTTTGGTAAAAATTATACTTTTATAAACAATGTTTTCATAAGGAAAGTTCACACAATGCGGAAAGATCAATCACAGTATGATTATTTTTTTATATTGTTAACTTGCAATTAATTCCTTAATGTTAAAAGCTGTATTGTCCATCCACAGCAAATTCTTTGTTGTTTGGGCATGCTATTCGGTTTTTTAGACCATAAAGATTTGTAATTCCACATCTAGATAATTGTCCCATTTGCCGTTTGATTTTGTCATTAAACTATAAAGAACTTACTTTCTTTTTCATAAGTTGTATGTCTTATTAATTATCAGTTCATTATCAACTTTTAATTCATACAACAGGTTTTACTGTCAAGTCCTTTTTAATTTATATTTAGATGCTATTTCTATATTGGAAAAAGATATTCTTGCTTTCTTGTAAAGAAAACTTGAAATCTCATTGCTATTATATAATATTTACAAGTTTACCTGTTAAATACAAAATTGACCAGTGCATTGAATCGCATACTGTAAGTAATGATTGAATTAGAACATAGTTTCTTTAAAACAGTAGACCTGTATAGTGTTAGCTTTGAAAGATGACTGTTTTTTAACTTAGAGCACGCACAGTTCAAAATTTTAAGATGTTTTTTTTTTCTTTTGTTTTGTATTGTCAGCTATATTTACATTCACCTTACAAAGTGATGCAGTAAAATGTATTAATAGTGGAGCCTGTTGTAGTCTTTTATCTTTGAATGCATTCTTGGATAAAGGTAAGGCATAGATATTGCTTTTATTCTCTCAGCCATTAACATCATCAGAATCTGAGCTTTTGGTTAACATTTTTCCTCACAGACCTAAGTACCCAACTACTTGTTATCAGTGTTATCTGCAGCAACAGATGTGTGAGCTGAAAATCAATATATTTCAGAAACTGAATCAAGTTACTGTTTTTTTCTCCATGACTCTCAGTAACTGGTTGTTAATCTGGATTATTGTTGATCCAAACAAATGAAATTGGGACAAACTTTCCAGATTAATGTGTCTCACTATATTTACTAATATAAGTTTGCTAGCATTAGGATATGGAAATCCCACCCAAAATGTCAGAAATACCCATCCTCTATCCATCCACTTGTATTTTGTCTATCATGAATACTATAATCTGTCATAATCTTGTAATGATGCCCATCATCTGTCCACAATTTGAGTTCTGCTTTACATACCTTCAGTAAAATATGCAGGCATATTGTCCATTGCTCTGTCTGGAAACCTATGTTTTTAGGGTCCAGAGGTCAATGGCCATGGTCATTATAACCAACTAAAAGAAAAAATATTCCGAAAAATATATTTTCTTATACCTCACAGACCTCCACTAGTCAGTTCATTTGGATTGCTTGTGTAATCTTTCCATTTTGATCACATAAGAAATTTTGATTCATACAATTAAAGTTATGCACACTTTTCAAGGTTTTTGCTTTGGATACATTCACTGATTACTTTTCAAGGTTTTTACTTTGGAAACATTCACTGATTACTTGAACATTATGGAAATAAACCCAGCTACCTTCCTAATCCATCCAACATGACGAAAATTTACTTTTTCATATATACCATATAAATAAAAGGCAAAAACTCTTGTCAATGCCTCCCATTCAGTGCTTGTAACACAGTCTTGAAGGCCCTCTGAACATCCTGTGACTATCTCCATGGTGAATATTTGGGTGAAATCTTATCACAGTTTTGGACTTAATTTATTCTGACCTTGTGTTCCAGTATGGTATCACTGATTCTTGCTGTGTTTCAATTTTCACTACATGATGATGCAATTTGCCATTCTTACATTCTTCTATGTGAATGTCAGACTTAAGAGATGTGTTACTTGGTGCAGGAAGGAATGATGCACTGGGTGTATGTGCCACACATGTATGAGCATAGACTTACGTTCTGTAAATTCAGACACATGATTTTCTTTTTTGCTGGACCTTAATGGTTCATTCCAAAGATCTGTCCATTTTACCATGCCTTTGGCACAGCCAGTACTGGAGCCAGTAATACTACCATCTGTATCATTGGTGTGCATACCAAGCGGTCAACAGTTGAGTCAGCCATCTGTATCATTACATGTCATATGCATCTAGCATGTTTGTTCTCAGCATCCTCATTGTCACATTACTGCATTACATGCAGTGAAATAGTTTTGTTTGTTTTAATTTTTGTAGTGTTTAATGCCATTTTTCAGCACATGATAGGCTATGCATGGCGGCCAGTATTATTGGTTGAGGAAGAACCCAGGAAACCCCCATAAAGAACCACTGACCCATGAGAAGCTACTGGCAAGCTTTCTCACGTACCAACATTAGCCATATCCGAGACTCGAATCCACGCAGAGGTGAGATGGCAGTGATCCATAATGGAGAGTGCTTGAGACCAATCGGCCACTCTGGGCCCCTGGGAAATATTAAGGCCTTTTCCATGCCTGCCTCCTGGAGTGTTTTACTGGAACATGACAGTTTTTGAATGGCCACCACCCCCTAAAGCCATTCATGGTTAAATAGACTAAGACAAGGAGGAGGAGAACCCCACCTATCTTCTGCAGACATCATAACAAGATTTGCAAAGTGTCTGCTCAAAGAGATGAGCATTCGAGGCAATTTGAGGCTTTCTTCTCATAGACAATTTCTAGTGACAGTTTCTTCCTCTACAGGACTGGAAACAAGAAAGTTTTAAATTTCATCTGTTCAACTCCTCTTTTGCTCTCACTGTTCATGACTAATATAATGTCAGAATGGGAGGACTAAATTGTGCAGCAAGAAATTTTATTAGTAATGGCAAACAAGCGATGAAGAATGTTTCAAAAAATCCAATCTCCATGGTTCTGTTCTAGACTTTATGTTTTGCAAAAATAAAGCAGCATTGTTTTAAAGTGAATGGTAAAGCTTGACCTCCATTAATCCCATTGTTTTGAGTCCATTTCCAACAGGGAGTGGATTAAAGCAGAAGAGTTTTTGCAAACACTCTAATTACTCAATGTGACAGCAGATCTGATTCTGCAGGCCTGTCTCTTCATGCGCCTGTTACAAATGACCTTGCTGGCTCACTAACGCTACTTCTACAATCCACACAATCAGATGATCAGAATCACGGCCAAAGTAGTATCATTCCTGTGTCAATGGCACAACCAAGGATGGCTCACAACAGGAATTCCTTGGAAAAGTCCAACCTGAAGAAACAGTATAGTTTTATGTCTGTACATGCAGTTTGAAAGCCCTCCTGTTGCTGGGCTTTGATATAGCAAGTGGCTGGTGGGTACCAGGAAATGTCGCTTCACATCAACCTTTTGGAAAAGAAGGCTATATTCAGTGCCTTTAATTTATGGAAAGACCACCTCTGTGGTAGAATAATCCTTAGCATGTTGGACAAGAGTGATGGTGACATACCTCCACAAACTAACTAAATCACCAACCTTGCATTCTAGTTCAGTAATTTCTGTGTTTTTGCATCCATCAGAATATAGATGTACAAATCGTACACATTCCAAGCAGAGTTGTCATGGCCAACCTATGTCAAGCAATGTCCTGTTCATTTATACCGACTGGTCCATCCACCCATCACACATTTGCATGCTTTTGGGTGTCCAATGATCAATATTTTTGCAACAAGGTGAAATCACAAACTGCGCACCTTCATCTCCAGCTCTGGACCGATAAGCCTGGGTCATGGACACACTTTCAATTATTGTTGAGGAGTTGTATTCGGGAAAAAATGCAACTTAAGGGCTCATAACTACAAACTGATTCTGATATACCCTCAGATGGGATACATCCTGGGTCAACGATCTACTTAATTTAGCAACAGATCTCCCTAGGAAAATTTCAGCCAAGCAGAATCTTCTCAAATAGCTATGGTCAGCTGTGTTCCATCTCCATCATGACTGTTTCCTCCTTCATGCCAGGCTTTTGTCAAGTGAACCTTGCAAGGAACAGAATTTGAACCTCTGATTGCAGAGAGAATCTTATGAACAAGAAGGTCCTTCATTTTGGAGGCTTATGAGGGAAAGTGGCATGTTTTCAGGTGCTGGTGCAAGTCAACAGATCAGATGATTCTATAGTCCTAATAATGCAACTGGGCTTGTAGTTAAGAATAGATTACTGTCAGTGGACAATCAGAAAGTTGTTTACATGCCCTCTCTGCTGCACAGATACATAAAGAGAAGCATGCGAACAATATATTATTTTGATTAGTATTTCATGTCATTGCAGGTAGGCCAGTGGTTAGCATGACAGACTAATGACTAAAGTTGTTAGTTTGAATTCTACCATCAGATCAGTTACCAGAAACATGGTGTATCCTTGGGCAATAAATACACTTTGCTCCAATTGCATCAGCAATAAATAAACTACTTGTGTTGCAGTACAGTACATGCCAAAAACAAACCATATCACACACATTTATACACATTCATTCCTGTAATGAAAAATGTTTAGCATATATGCTACACTTTTGGATGGTACACACTATGAACATTATAAGTATCTGTTCCTTATATCTTTTTATAGTGAGTAATAAAATAATAAAGTATTTGGGATATAAATACTTGTTGATTATGACCATTTTAAAAAAAAGTTGAATCTACGGAGATCTATAACAATACAGGTTAAGATATTAGCTTTGTTGCAGAATATAATAAGACAAATAAAATGATATTTAAACTAGTAGCAGGTCGTAGAAATTTGGAAGAAACCAAATCAAAGGCATAAAAATCATAGATTTATTAGATACAAGTTAAATGAATATAAAAACTAGTCATAGTTTTTTTAATTTAAAATCCTTGAATTTGAGGGGCTGCTTTGAAAACTTGAGTTATGAAAAAGTTTGTTTTATTCTTGTAAAGTGTAGGAGTTGATTACAAACTCCTTTAATTTTTACAAGCTACTTTGAATTTTTATAAGAAAGTACAATATTGAGTAACGAAATGACACATGCCACTGATGCGAGATGGAGGAGAATCCATTTGTTGTTATTGTGCACAAATTAATTTGTTAGCTCTAGTGGTCACAGACCAGAAGAGCGTATGAGATGGCCTGTACATACATATGTCCATTAGCACAAGTTTATTATCACTCCTAAACTGCTTCATGGTCTTCCACTCTAACTTTATACACACCTTCCACTCTAACTTTATAAACACCTTCCACTCTAACTTTATGCACATCTTCCACTCTAACTTTATACACACCTTCCACTCTAACTTTATACACACCTTCCACTAACTTTATAAACACCTTCCGCTCTAACTTTATACACACCTTCCACTCTAACTTTATACACACCTTCCACTCTAACTTTATAAACACCTTCCACTCTAACTTTATAAACACCTTCCACTCTAACTTTATAAACACCTTCCACTCTAACTTTATACACACTTTCCACTCTAACTTTATACACACCTTCCACTCTAACTTTATAAACACCTTCCACTCTAACTTTATACACACCTTCCACTCTAACTTTATAAACACCTTCCACTCTAACTTTATAAACACCTTCCACTCTAACTTTATACACACTTTTCACTCTAACTTTATACACACCTTCTGCTCTAACTTGATACACACCTTCCACTCTAACTTTATACACACCTTCCACTCTAACTTTATACACACCTTCCACTCTAACTTTATAAACACCTTCCACTCTAACTTTATAAACACCTTCCACTCTAACTTTATACACACCTTCCACTCAAACTTTATACACACTTTCCACTCTAACTTTATACACACCTTCCACTCTAACTTTATACACACCTTCCACTCTAACTTTATACACACCTTCCACTCTAACTTTATACACACCTTCCACTCTAACTTTATAAACACCTTCCACTCTAACTTTATACACACCTTCCACTCTAACTTTATACACACCTTCCACTCTAACTTTATAAACGCCTTCCACTCTTAACTTTATAAACACCTTCCACTCTAACTTTATAAACACCTTCCACTCTAACTTTATACACACTTTCCACTCTAACTTTATACACACCTTCCACTCTAACTTTATACACACCTGCACACCTTCCACTCTAACTTTATGCACACCTTCCACTCTAACTTTATACACACCTTCCACTCTAACTTTATACACACTTTCCACTCTAACTTTATACACACCTTCCACTCTAACTTTATACACACCTGCACACCTTCCACAAGTCTCCAAAACATGAAATTCACATTTAGTGGCAGTTATGTTTCTGTGCAAAGTCTGTTAGATTCAGCTTGAATGATCCAGTGTAAATATTCATTTTTTTCTTCTTCCCCTAAATTAAGTCACTGTTGAAGTTTGTCAGTAAAGTGTGATTTTCATGTAACAATGTAACTGACATAATACTGATGAAACTTTGCTAAGATTTATGTACAGGGTGAACTTGGTCTTTTGTGAGTGGCATTTTGATGATATCTTTTGAGTAATCTCATTAGATGGTGGCTGCATCTGAACAGATGTCAAGTGTGTCCTGATCACAGGGATTTGTTAATTGCACAAAACGAGCACCTGCATTTAACTGAATATAGCAATCGACTGCAGAATTGAACATATGTCTGATCCATTGCTTAACCAAATGACTTTTCAACAGTGAAAACAAAGCTGCTGTTGCTTTAAGCAGTGGCTTTAGATCCAATATGCATTTGCAAAAAACTTAGGATGGCTTATGAAAGAGGTAAATACAAATCAACTCAAAACGTTTACTGAAAAAAAATATATCTACTGGAAAATACCCGGGGTAAACAACATTGATGGATACAGTGCATATATGATTAGCAATACATGTACTTAACGTTTATGTTTTGTTATTATTAAAATCCATCGAAATTTAGATACAAGTATTGGGTAGTGAATAAATTAAATAGAATAAACTGCATACCATCAATCCATTTCTGGATGGGAATAGTTGCTCAAAAATGTGTGTGTGTGATTCAGATTTTTAATGTAACTTTAATAATTTTTCAGTCGTATCATTATGATGTCTACAGTGCTTATTGTGATGTCTTGCACTGGGACTTACAAATATGGTACCTGTAGCTTGTTTGCTTGGCACACAGCATTAAGAGGTTAGTGTTTAGGACTGGTTATGTCATGATTGTGTGACTGGGTGGAGCATGTCTGCAGCATGATGCCCTGTGTGCTATAGATAACTATAAAATGCCACACTGCAGAGATGACATAGCAATGTGACTGGAATAATGCTAAAGCTACATTAAAAATCACACACATACACACACACACAAATGCATCACAGTTATGACTTAGACTGAAGAAAATAGATGAATATTCGTTATGACACTCAACTTTAAACAGAGTCTCCTGGAGAATAAGAAAATAAGGTGATTTGTAGCTCTCCTTGCTGTGAGGTCAAATAAGCTGGTCTTTGTCATTCATTGTGGATCAACAATTTACTTTGTAAGACTGCTCAACAAAAATGGAATTTCACCAGCGCTATCATAGTTTGAGTCTCTCTGATGTGTTCAAATAATCTATCCACATTTAATCACTGTCATCAATAGAAATAATTTTTCCAGCAAATAAAAACTTTTTTTCAAAAACAGAAAAAACAATTTTATAAACCTTGATAGTAAATATCCTGGTATAAAGGGCTTTCATTTTTATTCAAATGGTGTTGATTCACCATACAAAATTAGTGCTGTTACAAAACTATATGAAAACCTTCCATGGACTTATTCTCAAAAATGTCTGTTCAGAATTTAATCAGATTTAAAGTCTTGCATGAACGGCTTTTGAATTTATTAAAATGACTTTGATCTGTACTTTGATTTTACTGTTGTTGCCAACAGCCAACTTGAGTGAGCTTCAACATGGCCTTCTGACCCTCTACAATCACTTCACAAAATCTTAAAGACCAATTTCAACCAAATTTGGCAGGAAGCATCATATCGGTAAGTGCTTTCAAATTTGTAACAAATGATGTCAATCTGCCATCAGATATGACTTAATATAGAAATGGTTACTGTAAATCTGATTTTAATAAAATTAGGTAAAATGTGTATCATGGAATAGTATAAATCCAAGGGTGATTGATATATATTTTTTACAATATTTCAAAATAGTGAGCATGGTTCATCTTATGCTGTGAAGTGCTTTTGATGGAAAGAACCAAATGATTCCAGTGCACAGATGATATCGGTGTATAAATGCTCCACCGTAGGTAAAAATCTTTACATTTTATGTTAATTGATCCAAGATTTTGATTGTGTACATGCATATTAATCATAATTAATTTTTCATCCAAATCATTCAACATTAAATATTATATCACCATCAATTGTGTTGTGTTGTAAATCTGAAATCTCACCTTGTTATCTTGTTAGATTTGATAGAAGGTATTCATGCATGAAGCCTTTTAAATGTTTTACAAATGAGGATGATCTGCAATCAAATGTGACCACCCATTGCTAAAAATAAAGAAATCTCAAAACCACTTCTCAAAAACTGCTGCACAAGAGGTGACCAAATTTAACAGCATCTTGGTTTAAAGGGCTTTAACATTTGTATAGTTGCTGCTGATCCACCATCAAATATGTCCACCATTACTAAAATTGGGGGAGGGGGGAGCCAAGTTGTCTAAAGCGCTCACCGTTATGAATCACTGCCATCTCACCTTTGTGTGGACTTGAATCTTCGGTTTGGCAAATGTAGGTACATGTATGTGAAAGCTTGCCAGTAGCTTCTCAGGGGTTGGTTGTTTTTTCTGGGGTTATCCCAGGTTCTTCCTCCAACATTTATACTGGCCATCATGTGCAACCTATCTTGTGCTGAAAAATAGTGTTCAACCCTACAACAACAACTAAAAATTGAATAATCTTTAATTGAATTCCCAGAAACCACACAACATAATTTGACAAAATTCTAACAGAAACATGACACTGGACAGATTGATAAAAATATGCTAGTCTGCAAGTGTTGCTGATGCGCTGTCAGATATGGTGACTGTGTCGGGTGGCTGTGGTAAAGTAATTGTTGTAAAGCCTCTTGTTTTGCCCATAGTCATCTATTTTCTGCATGCCCAAATCCATGATTTACTGGTGATGATTGTGGTAATATAATACCTTTTGAAATGATAAAAAAAAAACTGGATGTTACAATTTTTGAAAAACTTAATATCCCAAATTCCAAAATCATGCATAGATGTAATCAAAAAACATTTGGCTCATGTCAGGTTTGATAAGCATGAGGATACAATAATAAACTTGCATAAACAAAACTCATTAAAGTTTGTTTACAAAAATATTTAAAAAAAGGTAATTCTCTCTACTGCTAAGCAAGAAATGTGGATGCAGTTATTAAATTAAAATATAAATAGTGAAGAGTGTATAAGATTTTGTGGTAAGGATACAAAGTTAATCTCTTTTAATTTTACTTCATTTAATAATTTTTACTTTTTTAAATGAATTAACATATTAGATAATGAAATGTGCAGAATGAAAGTATTGAACATCTGATATATGACTGCAATATTACTTCAAAGTTTTGGTACTGTTTCACTAAAGATTTTGCACCTTGTTGTCTAAATATTGTCCAGAAAGAAAATATAGGAAGTGAACAATTGGACATTTCTCTTGCTTATTTTGGCTAAATATTTACACTTGCAGATTCAACATACAAAATCGCTCTATTCTTTTTTAAAAACAAATAGTTCACGTGCATAAGAACATTGAAAGATATGCTGCTAAGTTAACAAATGAGTGGACCTGTTTCTTCAAAAAGGGACCTTAACCAAGAACTTGTAACTTATGCAATGTGGAAACAGGAACTATGACTATTATTTTGCAGAATCTATGTCACCTATACACTGTTATTTATGTTAGTTTTTTCAATTTTTGTCAATTGAGATTGCATGCAGTATGCAAGGGTATGTGTGTGTGTGTGTGTGTGTGTGTGTGTGTGTGTGTGTGTTTTTTTGGCGTATTATTAATTGGCTCTAGAGTAATTTAAAACAAACAAATGTTTTGGTTGTAAGGTGACCTTTGGAACCCAGCGGTCAACCTTTTATGGGAATAATAAAGAATTCAGTTAACAAAAAAAAAAATTTGACTTATTAAAAAAAGAAAACTTTTAACTGTCTTCATAAAAACCATAGGTAACAATTTAGCTAAATATTTTCAGAAAAACAGCAATGCATAAAAGCCATTAAGATTTATTAAAATGATGTTGACCTGCTATCTACTGTAGTAGCCACCATTTACTATAAGTACAAAATTCTTTTAAAAAGATTAAAAAGACTTAAGAATTTGACCAGTTTTGACAGAAAGCATGCACAAATGGAAAGCTTATTCAGTTTATATAAATGATCCACCATTAGTTACATTTGCAAAAATAGACATACCTTTTATAGTTCTTTTTTTCAAAATCTGCTTTACACAAATTTTGTCAAAGAGATCTTGAAGACCATTGACATTTATGCAAAGGATACTAATTCTCTTGTCAAATATAGCCATGATGGCTGCTGAAAACAGCACAACTTTCTCAAAATCAACTGCTGATTAGAATTTTACTAGCATTGACTGAAATCATCCTGGCATTAAGACCTTCAACATGGAGCTAATGATGCAAATCTACCGTCAAATGTGGACAAAGATCATAAAAATGGTGAAACTTTTAACTTGTTTTGCAGTCAACAGCACTGGAAAAAAGTTTTACAGAAAGCACTCCACTGACCAAAATTTCAAGGACAGTTTCTCTCATATATTTTTCTCTTGCCGTTCGGCATATTTTTGATAGCTGTCATTAAAGAGAATCTTCTCAGTCCACACAGGCCACATGTTTAACTTATTCCTTTTTCTTGCAAAATTGCTTCAGCAGTAAAATATCCCTAGTATGTAGGAATATGGCAAACTCTGTCAGTATTTTGTTTATGGATCATGAACTAGAGACGTACCTGCTTTAATTGGTACAAAATGTGAGCCTGCAATCATGTTAATTAAGACTGAATAATTGTTTAATGTCAATGTTATTGTGATTAGTTTCTCTGCCAAAAAATCCATGTCAATAAATTGTCAGAAAATTGTTATTTTTTATTAATACACCTGTTGAAAGGTTAGCATGATAATGAAATGTCCTGTTTATTGTATAAAAAAATGTCAATTGAATGTGTTTAATTTAAATGAAGATATAATGCAAAATAATGGTTACTGTTGCATTGACTATACAAATTGGCAGAAAATCTATAGGATACATACAGTAACCTTAATTTGTTTTATGCTTCCACATTACAGATATCTCTAAAACATTATCATCTTTGTACCTCCTTGAAGTACATGTGTACAGGTTCTCATCCATGATGGGATGAGATCTTAGAAGAAACATGATTAGATTATAAAAGACTATGTTAGGGGAATGCCTAGTTTCCCTGATGGGTTATTCAGCTCCTGATATGTCGCATCTAATTTAAATCTCACTTAAAAACTCATCTTCCTTGTTTCCTGAAAAATTTCTCCAATGTAGCATTAATCAGTTTTGCAAAAGACAGAGATATGGTATTTACTAAAATTGTAAAAATTGATTATGATGGCAAAATTTGAAGTTATCTTCATTAAATGTAAATTAGAAATAAAATAAGTTTATGCTAACCTGGAACTGTTTTCGAAATTAGAAGATTTAAATATGAAAATTTTTCATGTATCCTATATGTTCATGTCAGTATTGGCATTTTCCCTTTTTTAATTTAAATTATTTTTTTAATATATTTTTATATATGAATTAATTTTGGAAAATATGACCATCATGAATGTAGCAAATTCCCCGCAACCAGAAATAAATAAAACTTAAAGAGATTTCACCATTCATGCTTAAAGAAATATGTTGTTCCCTTGTTGAATGAATTTTGTTGTTCGTTTTAACAGAGAAATATTATTTTCATATCAAGCCTTTAAATTTAAAGTCCTTATTGATCAGAAAGACAGTAAAAGATGAAATAAATACAATTTTATATCTAAAGAGTAATGATCAAATTAGTGAAACAAGTGAAGGAAAGAAAGAATAAAATATAAATGAACTACTTTTTCTAAGGGAAGAATAGTAAACCACATTAATTATGTAATTATTTATGCTTCCACATAAAATAATAATAATATTAATAATAATAATAATAATAATAATAATAATAATAATAATAATAATAATAATAATAATAATGACTTTATTTAAAGAGGGTAACACAATTAGCTAAGAACTAATCTTCCTTGAGGCCCTCATACAAAGGAATTTATTTATTTCAGCAGCATCTCAGAAGCCACCGGATATATTGGGTTTGGAAGATGGAAATAGAGTTGGCATTTCTAATTTCATTACATCACATCCATATTATCTATGTAATTATGAAATGAAAAGAATAAGAGCTTACCGCTGAGTAATATGTAACGTTAATTTTTTTTTACAAGGAGAATCTAAATATTTAAATATTATATTCACATTTCAAAATTAACAATTCTTTCATTCTCTCTTGCTTTCTGCATTGATGAACCAAGAGACGTGACCGGTCTGGTCTCGGAGTTCTTGTGTATGTTACAGACGGAGAAGGCTGCCAAAATGGCGTCCTTGGGATATCTATTACGAAAGCTTTCTCCGACTGCCAGGCTCATTTTGAAATCGCCAGCATTAAAAAATGGCCAATCACTTTACTTTGTTAGGTATGTACAATTGTAGCCTAGTTATAATCTTTTATATATCATGCATACCACATGCAGCTGGGGGTCTTGTTTAAAAACGTTGTTTGAATTGACCTTGCTCTCTACACTTAGCTTAGTCCTACAATGTAAGCCCCGACGCTGATATTTATGTTTGCTCGGGTAGCACTAAAATCAAGATCAACATGTGATACGTCTTACAGGTAGGACTACACTTAGCTGAGACAGATTTTTTTGTTGTATGAAGAACTGCCAGTCAGTCCGAAAGGTTTCCTGGGGTGGCCATACATCCTCTTTCTTCCCCAGACATGTCATACCTTTCGGTCCCTAAATATACATACATAATACTGTACTGATGCAGATTCACCCTTTCTTCAGTGTCCTCTAGTTTAAAAGTTCAAATAAGGTAATTTTCAACGTAAGACATAGCACATTATTTTTGTTTTATGTCTTACCACCCAAATAACGGGGCCTGTATAACGTGTTCCGATGTCGATTGACATCGGAACGAGTAGTCAAAGTTTCAGGAATATCTCACCCACTTGGCAGCCTATGTCAACACTCTTCCACAAATTGAAATTATTATTAATTTACTTACTGTGCTGTTTTTATCCTGGTGGAATCAAAATCTAACACTAGCGTATGGAAGCATTTTCATGTTCCGTTGACATACATTTGAATTTGTTGAAATGTGACTAAATCAAAATAGTAAATGTCTATGTATGCCGAAGTAGGTTCATGTGGGGGATATGTTTCTTGAATGAAACAATAGGTTGCTTACAGTTACAATAGGCATAATATATTTTTTATTCATTTCATTAAAGAATAATATTTCAACTTAACCTGATTTTGGCATTCACAGCTTTTATTGTTTTCGAGCCAACTGAAATATAGGCTAACGAAACATAAAAACAGGTCCATTTCCTTTGTGAGAATTTGAATTTATTAGAGAAAAGACATCAGTGTAAATAAAGTCTACCTAAAACATGACTTAAAAAGCATCCTTATTGTAGTTGCCAGTTGTGTGAGATATTTCTGAAAATTTTACATTTGTTAGTAAACATCAAACATGCTACACATTGCCATTAGTAATAGGCAGTAAGCCCCTGATGCCAAAACATAAATATTAGTGTTGTGGTCTTACATGTACAACTACAAATATCGTAACCAAAGTTTTCCAAGCTTGCATTTTGCATGTAAAACATGTATACAGTATATAATTTTTGTAATTTTATTATACACAAGAAACTGCGACACCTGATAGCACCAACCATATGATAAAAAAATAATTGTAAAAACTGTAAATGTGTTGTGCAGAAATTAGTAAATGTACAACATTTGTTTCCCAGATGTTTAATTAGTGAACTACGATAATAAATAATAAGTCCTCATAAGAAAACTTTCATTCTTTATTATGTATTATAAAGACCAAGACTATTCACATGGCTGCGGGGAGTGGTATAAAGCACTCGACTTTACATTTCAGTCTATGTGGGTTTGAGTCTAGAGCTCAGATAATGTGGGTATGTTAGAGAGCTTGCTGGTAGAGTCCTGTGGGTCAGTGATTTTTACTGGTAATTTAACAGGCTTTTAATCCACCAGGTATGCTGGCTGGTTGCATAGCCTTCATAAACTGAAACATGACATTAAATCCAAAACAACAGCTGTCTGCATGGCTGCGATTTACATGATCTGCATAATGATCTTTTCCCCACATAATTTATTTATTTTTATGTGTGCCATGTACCGGAACTGTCCATTATTTTTCGAAGCCATGATAAGTAACACCTGTACAATCAAGGCCAAATTAAAAGCATAGCTAATGGAGTAGTTGATCCAGGGGCAGTGGTGGTGGTGCATGTGGCACCAGTGCAATGAACTCCTGTTGATCCATCCAATGCCTCTTGCCACCTATTTTGCACAACTGGAATATTTCTTCAAGAAAAAACTGTTAAAAAAATCTCCCTTGCATTTTCATCTAAATTAAATGTTGGCCCAGAATCTTTCGTAAAGTCAGGTGTCAAAACAGGACTTAACTAATGACCAATTTTTTGTCTTTAATCGGATCATTAAAGGCAGTGTAATTTTGCAATTTCATCAATTTTAAATCCTTCAAGACTTTCATTGGAATCATCATTGGAATGCATGAAGGTTGCCATTTTGTTTCACTTTGGTAAGTAACCTCATATTTAAAGAAAATTCCCAGATGTATACTGTGAAACTACTACTAGAACACTTTCATCATTTTATATAAGGACTATTATCACTGGTTAAAGATTGTTACAAAGACCGGATGTTTGCTATTTCATCCAGTGCAAAGCTTTACTTCAAAATGTTTTTATATATCTCTGACGTTTCCCAATCCTTGGCCGTAAATGCATGGATGAGCCCACCAGGACAGAGAGAGTATTATCGGCAGCTTGTAAATGCGTCTCTGGGATTACAATCCTGTTTTTAGCATCACATATACATGTGTGTTAGCAGAAGGTAAAGAGTTAACTGTCATTTGCAATATTTCTGACTGAGTTATCACATGATTATAATGTTATAAAAATAGTCTTTAAATGTAAATTAACATATACTGAGCTTGTGAAAAGTAATGTGGATAGTGAATAAGATAATCTAAAAATATCCTTCTTTCTTTGTAGTATGATAAATCTGCCTCTAAACCGGTAGTGTAATAATGGTGTTGATTGATAACCAGCCATTAATACGAATTATAGGAATACATGTTTGGGGACTGATTTATTGATCTAGAAGTCTGTTTCTAGTAGCTGTCCACCACTGACCAGCAACTTATCTTTGTATAATGTTTAGTTAAGTTTGTGTCATTTGGAATACACATTTTTAATGCATTGACTGGTCACCCTAGTCTTTTCTATTCAGAGGTCTCTATTGGATTGTAGGAATCTGAGACTTTTTTGTGGTAAATATATGAGTTCCACCAGCAAAAGTTGCATTTCCCTCCCATAAGCATATAGGGTATACATGAAGTAGCTAAATGTCCAGATAAGAAGAACCAGTGGTTGTCATTGAGCTTTCTTTTCTAAATTCTTAATACCAATGACATATAGCTCTTGTCTGTCCATTAGAATCGGACAGAAATGTTGTCAGTGCAAGGAAAGGCCTTATTCCAAACACTAAGGCAACACACACTTTCTTCCATGTAAACTATCAGTTCTAGAAACATGAGCACTCTTCTGAACCTCATGACAATCTTCATCAATTTGCCCTTTAACCCCAAAATATTTATCCAGATTTCAAGTACAGACATGCCTTGATTTTGAGGTCATGTGCTCTACTGATTTTGGCTTCACTAAGAAATTAATAAGAATGTGAAAGCTTAAGTTGTTCATTTGATGTACTCTTATAATGACCACATGTACATCTGTAAGTCTTTCTGCCTCTGAATTCAGTCATTGTAAATATCAGCACATTTTTCCACCATTCAGGAGCTACCTAGTCAAAGTCTTTGAATTTGCTGCCCAGCTATTGCATCATGGTCTTTTGATGTACTCTTACAATGACATGTAAGGCCTTTTTAGCCACTTAATTCTGTCATTGTAAATATCAGCACAGCTAAAATGATTAATTGATCAACACATTTTCCTACTCATTAGGTGGTTGAAGCAGGACTGGCAAGCAATTTAACTTGCCATCCAGCTATTGAGTGTATATGGAGGGCTCCAACAAACGTGATTTTCTGCATCACAGATTATATAAAATTTGCATTCAAATAACCGTGATTATGTATTTCCAAGACCTCGGCTATTGTGGGAACATCACAGCTGTTAAAAAAGTTGATACACAATAGCCGTGTAAATAAAAACTTTCCATTATAAACAGAATGTTGACCATTAGTAATTTCCCATATTCAGAGCATAAATATCTTCAGAGTTCCAAATTTTCAGCAGTATCACATTGCCTTCATCAGCAACTATTGTTGAGCACATGACTTACATGTATGTTGTTCATTGGTTTTCATTTCTAGTAACAAAAAATTGTACATGTACACATTTTTGCAAAATGTCTACAGATTTTCCTTACTTTACATCTTTAAGGTTACTTTCCAGCTGAAAGTTGTATGAAAATGATTTTTTGAATACTTTAATGCTGTTCAATGGTAGAGATATATGCATAGTTCATATGTGCTGAAAGGGAATGTAATCATAATATTAAAACAATTCTAATTGCAGAGGAGCCAAGAAGTGGTATCCTGACAAAGATTACTTTGACAGCATCAAAGGAGTAGTTATGTACCCAGAATTGCTTGGTAAAGATGCTCATTTGGTCGAACAGCCCTATAATGGTGGGTTGATATTACTTATTTCTTAACATTCTTTTCTATGTTGAATATTAAATTGAATAGATGATGTTCTATAATAATTTTTTTCTTCTCATCTTCTCATTTGTTAATAGTGAGACAAGGATGTCTGGACTGATGACATTATATAATCATTTTTTGTCTCGTCATCTCATTTGTTAATAGCGAGACAATGATGTCACTCATTGGTAGCAATGAGAGCAATGGCTGTTTTAAGATTTTGTCTTCAGATTTATGAAAGTATTATATCTTGTGTATTAGTTGCTGAGTTCAATATAAACATTGGTAAAAAAAAAATACTATCCTCCTGAAAGTCCATATCCAGAATTGATAGGGTTTCCTGTCTTGACTGATAGTTGCATCAGTTTTAAGATTCAGTTTTAAAATGGAGATTTTTTTTTCAAATTCATTCTGACTATGCAAATGACTTTAATTTTAAGTATCAACAAGTTTTCAGTGGTATTGGTCCAACTCTAAGCACAGTTTACATCAGGAGGTCATGGGTTCAAAACCATCCCAGCAGCCCATTGCTTTGTAAACAGTAGCATTAAACTCTTGGCAGATGTCAGCCAAATGAGCTGACTCGGGACTCATAAATGTGACAGGATAGCTTGGTACTCAAAGACAACACATGCGTTATCCTTACAACTGTTACATTGTTGGCAACTGCAGAATTTTAATTGTCTTGTGCAATTTCGTTTACATTTTATGATTGATTGATTGATTCATTGATTTTCAGTGGCGTACCAGCACATTCAGGCTATTTAGCACCATACAATAGGTTGTATTTACAATGTTTAAAAATACTAGGTTTTAATATTGACCAGTGATATAGAAAACGAAATAGTTCAATTGAAAATGGTAAGATGTTGGTAACAGTAAAATATGAAGCTTCCCAATCAACGGGAAATGCAAATGGTGCATGCCGATGAAAAGATGTTGAAAATAAGAGGTGGTATTTACATTAGATAAAAATACTCTAGGTGATGGCATACAAGTTCTAGTTAAAATAAAGATTTACTTCCTTCAGGAAATCTAAAATACAAGTGATAGGTTTAGTTTCAAAAAGTTCCTTCATGTCATGTACATTATAATACTTATCACACATAGGTTGCAGGTCAAAACACTCGGTCATAAAGCTTACATTTACATTTTATCACAAGGGCACAACTCCAGTTTTAAAAAACAGCTGTTAAACTTGGTTAAGGTTTGTAATTTTAAGTTGCCAATTTGCACTGCAGCTCTTGTTGTTCAAGATCTGTTAATTTGTTTTCAGAGAAGGCCATTATCAGGGAGAAGGAAGTGAAGAATATCACACTGAATTTCGGTCCGCAACATCCAGCAGCTCACGGTGTGCTGCGATTGGTTTTGACCCTGGATGGAGAGGTATGAAACATTTAATTGATTCTGTTTGTGCCATAATTATCCATGAGTATAAAGTGCATTCAAGCATAAATACCATAGACTTGGATCTGCTATCATAATATACTCAGACATATCTCAATCCATGCAACACAGTACACAGGAGAATGTGATACAAGGAAAAATATAGTACCATATTTACTCACATATAAGTTGGGTCCAACTTCAAACAACATTGAACCATGATCAGCTCTCACATAATGCACCTGCAGATCAGGGTCTGTGATGTTTGCTCTACTGAGAAGTGCTAACAGTGCAGTGAACTAGATATGCCAGTGCATTATGAGATGGCAGATCGGAGTCTGTGCAGTTTGTAGTTGTATATGACTTATACATGAGTATAGACAGTACCTCTTTACTTTTAGGTGAAGAGATATTGCTATAATTTGGAACTGGAGAAAAACTAAACAGGTTGTGAAAGTATAGCTGTGCTGTGATTGTAAAAGCATCCAGTATATGAACACATGTAAACTTTCATCCCAGAACATTTTTGAAGAAAAGGCAGTAATATACTGATTTGTTAGACTGGACATGCATATGAGTTTGCGCTCATGAGAACTGTTACAAAATTCTTCCTTCCCACTAAAAACAGAGACTATATACATTGAAAATTGTTAGAAGTTATGATGATAGGGGTGGAGATGAAACACTAACAAGATTCCTCGCCTTATAACCATGTTTCAGGGCTCGAAATTAGCGGTAGTCCGCTAGCCCGAGGCTAGTAGATTTCCCGTCGGGCTAGTAACTTTCATAATGTTAATAGTCCGACGGGATAGTAAGTTTTTGGTTATCAACAGTCAGAGTTTGTTTACTCAGTACCCTAATAAAGACGTGACTTCGGCCGATATTCTTTAGAATCAATGCAGTGACCGTTGTGAACACAGTCATAAAATATTAGCATGAAGATGAAGTCAATTTCTGCCTCGGAAATGTGTTTCTATTACAAGAAGCAATCTGATTATGTGCGTTTCACTTAACAGCGCCAATTTAGGTCCCGTCATTAACAAAGGAAGTTTGGAAATTGATCCGTATTAATATGATAGCGAATTAAATGGTATCACGCTTTATTCACGCGACCACAGTAACAAATTACGAAACGTTACACCACACAAAAGAACATAGCATCAACTATTCAAAGAAATTAGTTTACATGTTTGTTTCTTGAAGGTATTTTTTTTGCTTGCTCCGAGTCACAAACGGGTAACTCCTATTTTACGTTTGCATCAAAATAATTAGAAGAATTAGATCAATTTATTATGATAACATTACTGACACATCATTTTCCAAGCAACTACTTTTTCAATGATAATAAGAATAGCTTTTATATTTTTCGCCAAAAAACGATTGAACAAATAATTGAGTACACGTGGAGATATCCAACCATTTGATGGGAATTAAAAGCTCACATGGGCATCTAAGATTGAAAATATTCACGCTTCTTATTAATTTCAACAATGCACTGAGGTTTGATTAATTAGGAACAATTACCAAACATATGTTATTAATGATGAGACCGTAATTGGAGCTGTAAAATACCACAAGTGTTCGATGCGCTCTTGAGGTGAAGGAGGAAAAAATCTAAAGAAACAAATCATACAGAGTGACAAAAATACCTTAGAAAAATATCTCAGGAATATTTTTGGTATTTTTGTTGCTATGTATGATTTTGTTCCTTTTGATTATTTTCTTTTTCATTCACATCAAGCTCATGTCGGAGTTAAATACAACGCGCCGAGTCAGCTGGCTTTGTTTGATGGGAGCACACATTCTCCAAGTTGAAACTAGCATTATCTTTTGATGTTAATATTTTATAACATTGTTTACTTTAGCCACTGCTTTGATTGTGCAGGCAGAACATCCGCCAAGTCAAGTCTTTATTAGGAAGAAGCCATTTAATGGAAGGGGGTGGTGGTGGCAAAGGCACATGTTTTTAAACAGCTTTCTTGCTCGGACTTTTTTTTATATAAAGGACACTGTGTCATTCCTTTTCTGACTTCAAATAATTCGCGTCAATTATACTGTAACATCTCATATTTCAAAACGAGGCACAATTCCCGTCTAATAAGACAGGCAAAATGAGACATTTTATAGAAGGTGTTCAGCCTCCGGAAAAAAGCAAAATTCATTCTGTTATCTTGCAGTTACAAAGATATCTATGCTTTGACTTGGCCCACAGTTGTACAATCATATGCTGCTGAGTGCATGAATATTCTGGCATTGATTGAAATCATCCTGACAATCCCAGCCCACTCTGCTGATGCTGAAAGGGGTTTCTCAGAGATGAAAATGGTGAAGTGACTGGAGATCTTGTTTGCGACCTTGGGTTCTGTCCGACCTACTCTTCATCATGTTTCATACAAATGACATTCCAACATATGATCCATTATCAGCAATACATTTGTGGAATGTTTCAGGGAGACCGGTAAGGAGACCAGAACAAACCCCATATGGACCCAGAGTGCAGGCAGAGGACGAGAAATTACACCTGGATCCCTTTCTGGAATTGGATCCAGATTATCTTGATAAACAAGAAATGTGAATTTATTGATGATTTAAAGTAGAGTTTTTACTTCTGTACTCTACATTTTATATGATAATGCTATGTATGAAATAAAATTGTTGTTAATCTCAATACGAGTGTGTGACATTGTTTTGGGGACAGGGCTGGTAAATGTTTGGCAGGGCTAGTAAATTTCTCAGTACACTAGTCCGTCTGGCTACCAGGAAATTTGTGTTAAATTCAAGGCCTGTGTTTGCTTATTAAACTATGAAAAGGAAATTCTTGACACCTGCCTTGCACCAAGACAGGTCTAAAGATCAAAAGCTGATTGTAGTAAAACCAAGGTCTATAATGAGAGAAAAATACTAGAGATTTCACATCCTTTAGATGCATGATGCTGCTGTCAATTATATGCATTAAGTGTATTTGTATTTAGAGTGTCAGTAAATTATTTCCAAATTTTGTTCTAAAAATGCATGTGGTTTAGCGTTATCTGAATATTTGAATGAACGTGTTTTATCACAATTATTTTTGCTTTTTTAATGAGTTTTATCAAGATAATTTTTGCATTTTTTAGTACGAGTTTTATCACTATAATTTTTTTTTGCTTTTTTTTAAATACGAGTTTTATTGCGATCATTTTTGCCTATTTTCCAATACAAATCTGTAATAAAATGACAATGTGATTATAGCCATCACTCTTCTATACCCCATCAACTTCCACTTCACAGATTACTAAAAAATAAAGTAAAACCAGCTGCTTAAGCAAGAAGAAACCAACATTTCCTGAGCAAGACCTCAGTTAATTAATCACCTGCCTGACTTTTGCCCTTCCTTACAGTTATGATCCAGTTATTGAAATTTGTATTCAGCCTATGACAACTGCTCTGGTGGCCTTGTGGTTAGAGTATCCGTCTCGGATGCTGGAGGTCACAGGTTGAAACCTTGGCTGAGTCCTTCCAAAACTTATAAAATGGTTCTAACTGCTGCCTCGCTCGGCGCTCAGCATTCAGAGGTTAGTGTTAGGACTTAACTGCTTGGTGTCAGGATAATGTGACTGGGTGGGACATGATGCTACATGTCTGTCTTACATGAAGCCCCAGTTCAAGACATCACTATAAACTGCCACACTGTAGACATTGTAGCAATATGACTGAAAAAGTTTTAGAGCTACAGGTAAAATCCAAATTACACACACATTCAGTCCATGGCTAAAACAGCATTTTATTGCAAGGATTGCCAATTAAGTCAAACTTGCATTATAGGTAATCTTTATTAAACAATTATCTGTCATAAAAGACCATTTTATAAAGGCTTTTCTTACCAAATTATTATAGGAATTAACTTCTTTGTTGTGGGTCATTTACCCATAACAACTGGCAGCCTGTGACAGGTTTTACTGTATAAGAAGTTTAATTTTCAAATCTAGAAAATGTATTTATTATTTATTATTTTTATTCATTCCATAGTTAAACTTGTCCCTTTTGTTTCAGACTGTGCTTCGATGTGATCCTCATATTGGACTCTTGCACCGAGCTACAGAGAAACTGATTGAATACAAGACATATACACAGGTACCTGTTGATATTGATTTTCTTATTGTCTCTCATTTCCTTGGTAGAAAAATCTAAAGGCAATACAATGCACCGTGGATTTCTTCTTTTGCTTTGTTACAACGGAGAGTTGTTGGAACATATTCCATTATAGATATCCTATTATAAACTTCACTTACATGGCTCCCATCACCATTAAGGAGAACTGTATTCTTTATTCCTTTCTTCCAGGCTCTCCCCTACTTTGACAGGTTGGATTATGTGTCTATGATGTGTAATGAGCAGGCATACTCACTGGCTGTGGAAAAGCTTCTGAATATTGATATTCCTGATAGAGCGAAATGGATCAGAAGTCAGTATACATCCATAGCCATCGATCCCCAAAGATCATTACAGAATATCCCTATGATTTTTAGTTTCTTAATAAAACTATTATGTTTTTTTTTTGTAGAGACTGCTACAAAATTTGTATGTACATTTGGCATAAAATAATTTTTTTTACCACTTTTGATGCCTGTAAGACTTTAGAATTCTTAGTATAACAGACTTCAGAAACCCTTACTTTGGTTTTAATCACAAAGACTGACAAAAAATGTAAGTATTATATATATATATATATATATATATATATATATATATATATATATATATATATATATATATATATATATATATACTAAAACAAAAAAATATATTGTGACCAGAGTTTAAGTAAAAGAGGCATCAAAAAATGTTCATGAAATTAATTTCAGCTTTGTCATATCTTTTAATCTCTTAATCTTTTGGGAGATTGAATTGAAAAGAAGCTATGCACCCACCAACTTTCTATTCTTAAGAAAGTATTTGCAATATTTCGTGCTTAATATCAGATGAAAATGTCATGATCTGTTTCAGTAAAACATATTTGGTATCCACGGAATCGTATTTGATCTGATCTGTTGATCTGTTTCAGTATAACATATTTGGGATCCACGGAATCATATTTGATCTGATCTGTTGATCTGTTTCAGTATAACATATTTGGGATCCACAGAATCATATTTGACCTGATCTGTTGATCTGTTTCAGTTAAACATATTTGGGATCCATGAATCATATTTGATCTGATCTGTTGATCTGTTTCAGTAAAACATTTGGGATCCATGGAATCATACTTGATCTGATCTCTTTCAGTAAAACATATTTGGGATCCACGGAATCATATTTGATCTGATCTGTTGATCTGTTTAAGTAAAACATATTTGGGATCCACGGAATCATATTTGATCTGATCTGTTGATCTCTTTCAGTAAAACATTTGGGATCCATGGAATCATATTTGATCTGATCTCTTTCAGTAAAACATATTTGGGATCCACGGAATCATATTTGATCTGATCTGTTGATCTGTTTCAGTAAAATATATTTGAGATCCACGGAATCATATATGATCTGATCTGTTGATCTGTTTCAGTAAAACATATTTGGGATCCACGGAAGGCACTTTCAGTGAATGAAAAAGTTACTCTTAAGTTCAATTTAGAAGTTTGTGTCATTTTTATTGAAACTTTTGGAGTAATCAGTACCCTGCCTTACCTAGGTATTTTCTTTAGCATGTAAATATTTCATCACCTTTAAAACTAATTGATAAAAAGTTTGTGAAAAAATGACAGTACAATAAGTCAACTATCTTTCCAAATGAATTCCCTGTTTCAGCCATAGTTGATGAGATCACAATAATATTTAACCTCATCATGGGAACTGGATAAAGTAATACAGTATTTTATAATTGTTTTGTGAAATCACCAGAATATTGAACCATATCGTTTGAACTGGAACAAATTATTACTATATTTCAGCCATGTTTGGTGAAATAACAAGATTGTTGAATCATATCATGGCAGTTGGATGTCATGCTTTGGATGTCGGTGCTATGACCCCTTTTTTCTGGTTGTTTGAGGAACGAGAAAAGGTACTGAGATTATTTAGCAGACTTTGTTTTCTCTCACTTCCAAATGAAAGGTTTATAAAAAGGATATATATATATATATATATATATATATATATATATATATATACACATACATACAGAGGTCTCGCTAGGATTTTAAAACTAGGAGTCCAGGACTCCCATTTTGGTAAAAATAGGAGTCCCACCAGCAAAAGTTGCAGTCCCATCCCAAAAAATTTAAAACTTTGCAGATTAGAAGAACTGTTGGTTGCCATTGAATTTAATTCCCCCATTCTTTATAACACTGACATGTACAGCTGTATCAGCTTATTCGGCATGTCTGGTAATTCTGTACAACAATATGTCATTTCTGTAATTATTCAATAACGGGCCTTTTTGGTTATAAAAAAAAGTAATGTATTTCATTTCCATAGCATTATGCATAAACATTACATCTTTTGAAAGCAATCTCACAATAGTCTACTATATCATCAGTTCTAGCAACTTAAGCACAGTTCTAAATCTCATTTAAATCTTAATCATTTTTACGTTTAACCCCAAAATACTTGTCCAAATTTGCAAATGGCATTTTGTCCAAGTCTTGATGTGTCTTGGTTTCGAGTTCGCATGCAATATTTATATAGCTACAATTGGAAATGAAATCAATTGCAGGATCAGAGGGCTTTGCCAATGTAGCAAATTGCGATTCTGTGTTCCTTTTTGGTTGCAAAATATACTATCTGGCAATATTTGTGATGACACCAATTTTCCTAAATAAAAACTTTATATACAGTCTTGCGATTGGAGTAGAGAAAATCAAATGCACCATGACAGGAAGCAGTGAACTTGCATATAACAATGCACTGTTATATCATAATCCACTTATGCTGATATCTGGCCTTATTACTGTATGCTGTATTATAATCAAAATAACCATGCAACTGACTAGTTACGTGAAATGAGTACAGTCAACCAGATGATGCTAATTTTAAAAAAAATACCAGATGGAAGAAAAAAATAGTTTTGCTGACACTTCAAAGAAAACTGATTACCTTTGAAACACTGATATATACTAAACAAATAAAACAAATCTGTCTCTATATTCTACAATTATCCGATGTTGCTGCAGCAATAACAAATGGGTATTTATTAGGTCCTTTAACTGGAGCCTTTAGCGGTGCCTTCAAAAACAAATGCACCATCATCAAAGTAAGCCGACAACCTTTGCTCAAAGAGAGTCAGCAACAAACAAATAAAAGCATTGCCTCATTTTTCATAGTGATTAGAGCATATTTATTGTGCCACAAAACTTTCCTGTTTGCAAAAAAAAAAAAAAAACAACCACAAAAGCTGCCCCCCCCCCCCCCATTCCGAAAAAAAACCCAAGCATACGGAGGACTCCTACGTGGGTGATTTTCTGCATCCTAGATCAAAAATTTGCATCCAAATACGCGTAATTAAGCGTTTTGCAAGATCTCTGTGTGTATGTGTGTATATATATATATATATATATATATATATATATATATATATATATATATAATTTAATATTTGTCATATAAAGGACAGAGGTAATTACGATGTGTGTCAAACAGAATTATATTTGCAAGTGCCAGTTCATGTGAGTGTAGAAGTACAAAAAATCAGTTCTAGAGATTTAGTTTTGTACATGAAGTCAGTAATGCTGTCAACATTGACAGTTTATTTTGGAGTTTTGGGGCAGGCAGTACACAATGTTCCATAATGAATATAAAGGTAACCATGTTTTTACTGTCAATTTCGGTAGTCTTGATGATGCATTCATGCCAACCATTACGCTTTTGGTGTAATCATTATTTTTTTTCCCACTAAATTACACCTTACACATAACCTTATATGGATTACGCTTTTTTGGTATATCCACCTTCCCAAAAACTCAATTATTTGTTTTCTTGTTTTTATCAACATTCAATTAATCCCACAGACAGTATTTTAGAAAAGATGGCTTCTACATACGTAACTACAGTATAAGGTACGCTTGTCCGTGGACTTTCCTAACAGTATCATGTATTGTATTCTATTTTTAGCAGCTGTATGGCTTAGTGAGAAGATAACAGACAGGTTTTCCTAATTTTAATCTTTACGCGCAGATCTTATTTGTTCTAATTCATATTAGGTGGAGAACCAGTCTAAAGGTATTTGGCACTAAAAAGTATATTTTATTTTAGTTTGATGTGTATCTGAGAGCAAAAAAATCTCCTTTCAAATAATTTCACAGATTGATTAGAAAAAGGCAAAAAATAAATGAAACAAAAATAGCAGAATCCTCTAAATATGAAGACATGAGGGCAGCTTCACGTGATGGGAATCAATCAGAAATTCATAATTGATAATCGGTTCCCCTTAACCAACTGATCATCGATTATAATCGTTTATTAAGAGCAAATTTTAATTTTTGTTAAACAGTTATATGTTTGATCAAGAGTTCAATATGTTTATAAATGTACAGGAGTAATCTCTTTTAAATTAATGACATGTATACTTTAACCTGACACTAATATTACATTGTGTGTTATTTTTGTTCTACAACTTTGTTAAATGAATGCAACTTTTTATGGCTGATCAGTCAAATGTAACTGAAATACTGCTTCAGTCCCCCAAAATTCTTTTGTTCATATGTGATGTGTCTATAATATAGAATATAGAAGGATATATTTTTCTTGTTTGTCATTGTTTATAAATACTACAAAAGATGTTGCAATTTAACTGAAACAAATCAACAAAATGTGTTTAAATTTATTAAGTCAACAATTTAACAACTTGACCATGTAATAATGACTATATGTTCCTAATTTATGAATCATAAGGTTTCATATTTGTAGATGTGAAGGGAATTAATAAATTTCAGGTCGACTTTAGTGGCTGGGAGTTTTACTAACCTTTGTGCTTTGCATACACCTAAAAAGTAGTCTCCCTTTACACACAATCGATTATCTTATTGGTTTGCTCAACCAACTGGTGAACGATTATAATTGATAATCAGAACATCACTAACGTGATGTCTATTACAGGCCGTGTGGAAAGAATTTTAATATTTGGCGCTAAAAGTCTATGTGTGTAAAGCTAAAAGTGCTACATATGAAAACTTGAAGCAGTAAAGGATGTTAAAAGACGAGAGGGGCAAATAAATCATTGTTCATTAAAGTTTAGCATGTTATATGTAGGCTATTCTTTTTCTGCCTGGATTCCGCTTTTTTGACCACTTGAATTATGCTTTTTCCTCGTCAAGGGTTGGCATGTATGATGATGCTTTAGTATTCAACCTAGCAAATCAGCCTCTGGCCAGTAGTCTCAATAACTGATATGATAACACTCAGCAGGAGTGAAACTGCATAACAGCTGTAGTAGCTAAAGGGTTAATCAGACCCATGTTGAATGTTGGGTAAAAGCATCACTTGGATTAATGCAAATAGCTAATTATTGATGTTAATAAATTTATTTTGACCATTCACCTTAATCTTACCAAAATTCATGTAGGCTAGGGATGTAGAAATTAGCTGGATCATTGGAGTTTGTACTATTGGGATTAGATTTAAATTGGCCACTTACCTGTGATTCAGTATGACATTATACATTTTTGATGGATTTAAATTACAGGCTGAGAAAGAGCTCTATTTCCTTATTACTATATAATTTTTAGTTTTCATTGGTTTAAGTTTGTAATTACCATAATTACATTCTTTTTTGACAAAATATATGTAGAGGGCATTGGTGCATAAACTTCAAAATTTTAATGCTCTATGTGGCATAGGTGTAGCAATTTTTGTTTTATTTTTTTTGTTGCTATAATCAGTAATATAGGTACCTCATGATCAATGATAGACCTGTAAAAAAAACAAAGTCGTAGATAATGATTTATTAAATTGGTATTTTATTTCATATTTTGAAACTGATTGCATTTACTGCTTGTTTTGATCAAATGTACTATCATGCAACATCGACTTTTGACAGTACCATACATTTTTTTGACTAAATGCTTAAACTTGGATTGTTTTGTATAATTTGTGTGCACAAAAATTTCTTTATGAACTAAATAAGCAAATAAGCTGCTTGTTAATAAATTTCTTTTAATTTGACTATAATTGTTCTAATTCCAGTTGATGGAGTTCTATGAAAGAGCTTCAGGAGCCAGACTGCATGCAGCCTATGTAAGACCAGGTGGTGTTGCACAGGTGAGCTCTCACATAATATAAACCTTCTTTTAAAGACTGGGCCCAGAGTGGCAGAGTCGTCTAAAGCGCTCTCCATTACGGATCACTGACATCTCACCTCTGTTTGTGTGGGTTTTGAGTCTCGTGCTCGGCTAATGTGGGTATGTGAGAAAGCTTGCCAGTAGCTTCTTGTGGGTCGGTGGTTCTTTCAGGGGTTTTCCCGTGTTCTTCCTCCACCATTAATACTGGCCACCATGTATAGTCTATCTGGTGCTGAAAAATGGCGTTAAACCCAATTACAGCAACATCTTTTAAAGACATTGTATTCTATCTTGAGCATGGATTTGAAAGTTTTGCACAATTTAATATCCTTTTTCTCCCCAAACGCTTGACTCTGTAATCCTACGAGTTTTTTGTCATGTGCGCTTTGCATTACTGTATGTGGGGAAAAAATTACTAATTTCACTTTTTGTTTCTTGGTGCATATCTTTTACATGATTACACATAATTACATTTTTTTTAACTAGTCATCTCTATGTTTATGATGGTGCTACCTTTGCCAGAATTGCTAAGGCTCTCAAATTTTCAGATAATGATTCAGTTCAATTAAAACAGAAAATTTGACAATTGAAATATTGAAGGTTTGTACTGAGTTTTAGTACAGAGTCACTGAGAACCATGATTACACATTTTGGTTTATTTTTATGGGGAAGAAACTTGCAGAAATATACATTTTAGCACTTAATCAATGAATTATTAGTTTCAAAAGAGAATTAAGAGAATTGAGTATTAGTAAAACAGTCACAGATAATGGGTAAAAATGAAAGTAAAATGAGAGCAAGATCCAGAATGGAAAATTGCCATGGTGCAAATCTTTACAGTTAAGCAGTGGAATATTCTGATGATGTTTTATGGACTTCTTTGGCGCTTGATAAAATGCTTATTAAATAATAAGCTTGTATTACAGTAGAAAAGATGGTTGTGCAGCGCAGACAATGAAGTTATGATGAAAAGGCTACCAAAGCTAATAGGATTATCTCGTGTCTTGCTACTAACATTGACTGAAGTATTTTCTTGTAATTTTTTTTTACCATTTGAAATCTTATTGCCCCCAGATTTGGAGGACATGGGACACAGTTGCCCTACCCATGCATTCCTAGTCACAACACTAGTGTAGTTTTGCTAACAAAAATGAGCTCTTGTCAAGATACAAACATTCTTAATTTTTGTTGAACCTGGCATGTCAGAACTTTTACATAGCAATCACTTTGGCATCAAAGTTCATGTCTGTACATCCATCAACACCTATCGGTTTTTTTTTATATCCCCACCTCTGATAAAACCTACCCATACTCTCCCCAGGACAAAACCCCCTATCTGTATAAAGTACCGTATTTTCGCGCATATATCCCGCGTGTTATACCAGATTTTACAAACCCCGCAAGGGGGGGGGGGTGCGGGTTATATAAGGGTGCGGGCTATATCACAATTTTTTTACACATAATAATATTTCAATATATTGTTTGAAAAACGTAACTACATAACATATATTGTTCTAGTTTTGTTTTGTTAGGGTTGGATATTATGGCTACTACGGTGACTTTGCTTTAGGTCCGAGACAAGCACGTTTTCGTGGATTCATCTTCTCCAACGTTCCTTTTTCTTTTCTCCAACCTCGGATTACACTCTCATCAATATCAAATTTTCTGCCTGTGGCTCTATTGCCATGCACTTCAGCATACGCAATGGCAGTTAGCTTGAAGTCGGCTGTGTAAGACTTTCGTTTCGGCATTTTTTAAATTAAACAGAAAGAAATTATTTAAACTCTAATCTACACTTCACAAGAATACAAGATTATTTAGAAATGTCCGTGTTTATGTAGCCTGTAGTTGAGGCACAGCTCCTATAGACAGCCTACGCACACAAGCACTGTGTACCGTGTTTTCTGCTGACTTTTATTGAGCAAAGGTCGTCGGCTTACTTTGATGATGGCGCCGCTAAAGGCTCCAGTTGAAGGGTCAAACAAATACCTGTTTGTTATTGCTGCGGCAACTTCAGATAATTGTAGAACATTGAAACAGATTTGTTTTATTTGTTTAGTATATATCAGTGCTTCAAAGGTAATCAGTTCTCTTTGAAGTGTCAGCAAACGTATTTTTTCTTCTTCCATCTGGTATTTGTTTTTAAATTAGTGTCATCTGCTTGACTGTACTCATTTTACGTTTCCGCCTTCTGCGGATTCGGATTTTAACTAGTCAGTTGCATAAAGTAATAAGGCCAGATGTCGTCATTAGCGGATTATGATATAACAGTGCACTGTTAGTGTGGTTTGTCAGTATAAGACAAGGACTTGTTATTTTAACAATATATTCCAGTACATTGTTTCCTGTCATGATGCCTTTGATTTTCTCTACTCCAAACGCAAGACTGTATATACGGTTTTTATCAGCCAAAATTGTTGTCGCCACAAATATCACCAGATGGTGTATTTTTGTCACCAAAACGGAAAACAGAATCGCAGTTTGCTTCATCAGCGAAGCCCCGTGATCCTGTAATTGATTTCATTTCCGATTGTAGCTGTATAAATATATCTATGGTTGCGGATTATACAAAGGTGCGGGTTATGCCAACGATTTTTTACACAAAACCCCAAAACCCGCGGGCTATATGAGGGTGCGGATTATCTGCGTGTGCGGGATATATGCGCGAAAATACAGTATTGAAGTATGTCTCAGCTGGCATTGTCATGTACCAAAGTAACTGTTACAACTCTACGGTCTTAACACATTAACCCCTAGCCCTGCATTTATGGGGCAGGAGGTAGTAGCCTTCTGCTTAGGTCTGTAACATCGATTTCATGTATGATACATTAAAGTGGGTGGTATTATAGAAAGGTAGACATATTTAGCTCTACAATGATACCAAACAATGTGGACATTTTAGTTGCACTACAAAATACAGAGGGAAAAACATAATTTTTTGAACCTGTTTTTTTTCTCCACCCAAAATTTGCCTATGGTTAAAATCCAATTTTTTTTCCCCCCAGTATATTAGATCTATGGCCTTAGATCTAAGGCAGACCAGTCTGAAGTGCACACATATAGGTGAACTTGTGCAAAAAGTAGGATAAACTGGACATTTTTAATAAAGAGTCTTCTCATTACAAAAATAATTGGTCTGAAAAAAGAACTCCAACTTTTCACTTTCTGCACATGTGTGAGCAAAGTAACCAATGGAAAACATTGTTTTTAGCACAACTAGTCTTTGGGCTAATGGAAAATTGCTTGGATGTCAATGTATTAAGATGTATTCAGAAGTAGTTCCCAATATGTGTTTTCTACTCACATTTCATGCGAAAACAGCTAAAATCTCAAGGGGTTAATGTGTTAACATAAGCTACAGAAAAGAGTAAAAACCAAGTTTTGTAAACTGCAACAAATAATTTATTTCCCTAGAATACCAAATGAATATAAAAGAACTCAAAGTATTGTGAATTAAATCCCAAATAGTCCTCAAGTTTTATCACAAATCCAAAAGTATAGAGCATTCTGAATGAATTCCTCCTATCTTGAATTTGTTGATGTACCAATAGCCTTGGGCGTGTAAGTGTGCTAACAGTCTTGATGTATCAAAGTAATATAATCTAGAATGTCTTTAAATGAATTCATAATAATCCCCAAATACTGTTTTAATCTTTAAGTCAGTGAGCGCTTTTTAATTTCAGTGAATAATTTAAATAAAATAATCATCTCAAATTATAACAAAACACAACTAAAAGAGATTCTACTAGAGATATGTTAAGATAGGAATACATAATAAAAAAGTATAAACCCTTATATAAAGACTGTCACCTGACAGAATAGAAATTTCCATCAGATTCATGAACAATGTCAGGTGTTTATTTAAACTTTAGCAAACTACCTGGCAAAAATCAGGTATACCATGGGAAAAACCAATGTCCAGAACTCAGATCCAAGTATGCATGTTTTAAAAAAATGAAATTGGTCAGGTAGGCCCAAACACATACCTTCAGTTGCTTATTTGGTAGGAGAATGTATGTACATAGCTTGACATGAACAGCTGTGAGAAATTAATACTGAGTCAGGTTTGTTTTGCTCAACATTTTTGTATAGATTTTTTTTAATATCCATTCTGTTATTGTCCAGATATTAATGACCTAGGGGGTTATTGTCTTTTATTGTCCTGGAGCTGTTGTTTTTTTTATACCTGAAACACATACTGTTATACCCAGATCAATCAAACTTGGTGAGGGGATGTATCATCTTGGTGAATATTATACCCACATAACAAAAGCAAGTTACATTGACCCATTTTGCACAGTTCACTGTCCTGGGTTTAGTGCAAGCACTATTCATGTCTGACTGACATGTACAACCAGATGATTGTATGCATTTTTTTAGTTCCACAAAAGGTGGTCATTGTGACCTGCATTTCACATTTTACTAGATATTGGATGATTTGGCTAAAAGGCCTCAAGTGGTTGAGTGGTCTAAAGCACTAAGTATTGAATGTGTGAATGAGTATTGTGTTACATATCTCTGATTTAATATATATTTATTTTAATTGTTTCTTTGTCAGTTTTAAATGATTGGTTGTTATCAAGGTCAAATTGGAACTAGTAAATTAGGAATTAAACAATTTTTTATTCAAGTAAAATGATTGGTTCTCATCAGTGTCATGTTAGGAGTACTTGATATAAACATGATCATGTGAATAACCCACCCCCCTTTTCCTCGATTTTTCAGTTTGGGGATTTTTTTCAAAACAGCATAGTAGAATACGATATAATCTCTTTTTGTGTGAAATATTCTCAGTTTTGGGGCTTTTACAAATGATATTAACCTATTTTCTTTTGTTGTAGCCAGTTTTTGAATCCATGTTAACTTTTCTTGAGTTCATTTGGATTTTAAAGGATTAATGCATATCTCTGGAAATATTTAATGTGCTCATGCAGAATTCTCGGACAAAGACAGTTTATCAAAGTTACATTCAGATTTCTAACACCGGAGTGTTAAATATTGTGTTTTGACAAGGAAATGTAAATAAACATGGTACAGACTACAGCATACATCATCATCTTCCATCTTGGATTTTCTAACAGGACTATAACTTTCATTTATTGGAACATTTCATTACTAGGACTTTTGTAATTTATTTCATGGATTATTCTTGGATTACTTTTAGATTTGATTCTTAAAACTTAAGTTCTTTTTCCAGTTTTACAATTTTTTTTCTAGAGAAATAAATTATTTGTTAAATTTTACAACGCTTGTTCTTTTCACTTTTTCTGTGTTATTGTTTACTAGATCCTAAATACTTAACAATAGAAATTAGATGAATGGACTTAATGCTTTTTGATGGAAGCCTCACCTGTAATGCTTAATCAAGATAATTACTGATGCATGAACTATGTACTGCTGTCTCACTCCAAGAGTACTCAGGGCATGTGACTTCCACCCATTACAATCTGGCTTCCATGGGTGGACAATGATAAGAGGTTTTAAAGCAGATTTTAAGAACAATGATGTTCAAAAAAAGAACTTATACAAAAAAACATTAATCTTTAATACCTCATCTTTGATATTGGAGAAAAGAATGTTGTTTTTTTAAATTATTTTATATCTTTTATGCTGTCACAGTAGGTATTTTGTTTGGTGAATTGGTCACTGGGTAGGTAGGTAGGTATATGGATAGGTAGGTAGGTATATGGGTAGATAGGTAGGTATATGGTTTCATGGGATGTCATGACAATATTGCCTATAAAGTACCAATCATAAGTTCAAATTTGAAATTATAAAAACATTCAAAATTTAGATGTAAAGAAAAAAATCGCAACAAAATAAAACCTCAAAAGGGGCAAACATGTTGTTAGGATCACTTTAGTCTGAATTTAATTTTAGCATGATTATGTTTACAGTGGCTATGGGAGAATAGTCAAAGCTTTGGTAGAGTTGAGATTAAGAAGATGTAATTGAGAAGAAATGGATTTTATTATATATAGATAGACATCTGCTTCCATTGATGCAAACTGCTCCAGTGGCCTAGCTGTTAGAGTGTCCGCTGCAGAAGCGAGAGGTCATGGGTTTGATCCCCGGCCAAGTCTTACTAAAGACTTACACAAATGGTACTAACAGCTGCCTCGCTTGGCTCTCAGCATTAAGAGGTTAGAGTTAGGATTGGTCAGCCTGGTGTCAGGATAATGTGACTGGGTGGGACATCATGCTACATGTCTGCGACATGGTGCCTCAGTGCTAGACATCACTATAAACTGCCTCACTGCAGACATCATAGTGATATGGCTGAAAAATTGTTAAAGCTGTGTTAAAATCTTTAAAAAATTCCAATCAAACAAACAAACAAACCATTGATGCACAGTCTCAGTAATCAGTGCACAGTAGTCATCATGTCATTGCTGCATAGCTTCTTATATGACACTTGTTAAAATCCAGCATTGCTCTTCAGCATCATCATTAGGACCTTTTTATCTTTTCCTGAAATGAATGCAGCCTATTTGAAGGTTTGTTAAGTTACATTGCAAGGAAATATCAACCAAGTATATACGTTGGAAAGGGAAACCTAACCCAAGATTAGTTATTTGTCAAGGATAAGGATTGAAACAAAATTTGGTGTCCTGTCATTGTTTTCCTACCTTGAGGTTCTTTGTCTCAACCAGCAACTGCAGTATTAGTGAAAATATTGGCAGAAAATGAAGTCTTTACAATTCGCACACAGCAATATGTGAAGTCAACTCAATTAAGTAAATGACATCTCATAAGTAGCATGTGGACCTTTCTCTCCCAATCTAATTCAAATCAGATCTGTTCAGCCATATGTGGAGATTTGATAGATACTGATAAAAGTTCTGGTGACCTTTGATATATCCAGTCCAGTTTTTTAGTATCTTACCAGATAATTCTTTGTAAATTTGTGCTACGGAGATTTATAGTTAATAATGAAAAACATCTAACTTTCATAAATTTGAAAGTTGTCATTTGATTGGTTTTCCACAAGATCAGCAGAACATGATCTCAGGCTGTGGGGATCTGACTTGAATCAGATTGCGCATACACCTAAAGCAAGATAGATCTTTCTATCCATGGAAAAAAACAGAGTAACTCAGGTAATCAAGTTTAATTCTTTTTGATTAGATTACTTGAATCATGCATGCACAACAGTTCAGGTCAATGTGATAGAATGACACAGTTTAGCAACAACATGTCTTTTATTTTTCCCTCCAGGATATTCCTCTGGGAATGATGGATGACATTTTTAATTTTATATCAAAATTTGGACAACGTCTAGATGAAGTTGATGATGTTTTGACAGAAAACCGTATTTGGAAGGCCAGAACAATTGATGTTGGAGTTATTTCTGCAGAAGATGCCTTGAATTATGGTTTTAGGTGAGTATTATAGACTAATATTTTATCTGTGGTACTGCTGATTGTTGTTCATGTCAGTATTGAAAAAACATAAATTATCAGCATCAACAATTGCCACCCATAATGCTTTTGGTTTAATCATTACGCTTTTTCCACCAAATTTCATATTTCATGAGACTGTATTGATTACGCCTTTTTACCACATTAAATAATAAAATTAAAATTAAAATAAAGCAATAAAAATTCCTGTTGAGGTTTTATTATTATCTCTTTAATTCCACTGAGAAAATTTGAGAATATTCTTAAAAGAGTGACTGCTGCGAAGAATAGCATTTATAGCAACAGTCTTTGTTTTTAAAGAAAATGGCACCAGATGTTAAGTGAAACTCTTTACGGTGTGAGTTTTATGTGTTATTTGATGGAATTGTTAGAGCAAATGGATCTTTTCAAACTTCTAAACATGTGAGATCAGAAAAAGAACATATCAACACCACTTTTCAAATTTTAAAAGAAAAATATGAGAGTAATGTAATACATCACTTTGAGTACCTGGCCGTGATCATTGCAGAATTATGTTACTATGTTTGTTTGCTTTTAGTTCAGATCTGGTTTTGTGCAATTTTATATCTCACCAAGGTAAGTTGAATTTTCCATTCAGCTTGCCTGCATGATTTTTAAAAAAAAAATATTGAAAGCCCACATTAGATTTCAGAGTAATTTACAGAATGACATTAATGTCAATTATTTTCTTGCCAGTGGTGTGATGTTGCGTGGATCAGGAATAAAGTGGGACTTGAGAAAGAACCAGCCATATGATGCCTATGATAAAGTGGACTTCGATGTGGCAATTGGCAGAAACGGAGACTGTTATGATAGGTACATACATTTGAGTTTTGGGAGGCTCATAAACTGAATTATACATGGCAGAGACCATTTTTGTGTGGTCATGGATTCAATTAAATTGTTTAAATTAAGTTCTGTTATTGCAGTTTTTTACTTTTTTCTTTCTAATGAAATGGCATTAATTGTGCCATTTTGCCTGACCAGTCATACAAGTTTGAGCAATGTCACAAGTCATTCAGCACCATTAAGAGGAAGACCTCGGACCTTTGGAGATGATTGGGAATAGTCTGTAGCTGTGTAGAGTTTGAAGAGTGTAGGTTGGGGTGTGTAGACAGTTTTACTGGCACACACACACACACTAATTTCCTGACAATAAATCATAATGCAATGTTCTCATGCATCAATTCACATAGTACAGAACAACAAATGGATACAATTTGAAATTTGCAAATGACATGTTTCATACACCCAGTATAGTTTTATTCTTGCAGCTAAAAGAAAGGAATAAAAAAGATAACACAAAGAAAAGCCAAACATTATTTCAAAAGAACTGTTCATCTGGTTTGAAATTCCTTTCCATTCCTTGCAAAGGTACCATATATAATCACTTATAAGTTGATTCAAACTGCAAACAACAAAGATCCTAACTGCCATATCATAATGCACCTGAAGTCAGGGTCAGTGCTGTTTGTTCTACTGTTTACTCCTGATAAACTGTGTAGACCCTGATATGACAGCACATAATTCACTGACAGATCAGGGTTTGTGCAGTTTGCAGTTGGACTCGACTTGTAAGCAATTACATACAGTAATGCTATTATAAATTAAAAATATTAAATGGCCCATACATTTGTGAGCGAGGACCTTAAAATTCTCTCAGTCTTAACCAAAACTGTGCTCTGCTTTATGAAAACTGGCCTGAATACATTTATGCACCTTGCCAATTATTTTACTATTAATATGTAGATAAAAGAATATTCCTCTATTCAGTATTTGATGTTGCTAGATATCTGATTCGTATGGAGGAAATGAGACAGAGCCTGCGCATCATCCACCAGTGTTTGAACTTGATGCCGAAGGGTGAAATTAAGGTAGATGACCACAAGATTGTTCCACCCAAGAGAGCTGAAATGAAGGTAATTTCAAAAGCAACCAAGTACAGGCTATAAAAAGTTTTTTTTTAAATAAAGAAATACATGAATTTGTTATGAATTTAATTTTTGCACAATAACTTCTTTACCATCAACAGTTACCAAACATTGCACATAGCTGACACTTGGGCTAAATTAAAACTTTATGGATTTTAAGTAAAGTCTGGTATCAAATATGGTCATCATGTCATCCATCTTTAAAATCTACTTCTTGTCGCTTCTCCAAAAGTCATTTCAATATGGGGTTTCCATCAGAGGACTTTTTATGTTGCCTTGTTGATTCAAATGAAAATGCTGTCCAACTGACATCTGGCATGTCAACCACAGCAGCTAATTTGAAAATCTTGTTATATGAAAATCAATGTTGTTGTTGTTGTTGTTGTAGGGTTTAAACGCCATTTTTCAGCACAAGATAGGCTATATGTTGCGGCCAGTATTAAAGATGGAGGAAGAAACTGGAAAAAAAAAACAGAAAGAACCACCGACCCACAAGGAGTTACCGGAAAGCTTTCTCACATACCCACATTGACCGAATCCGAGACTCGAACCCACGCAGACAGGTGAGATGGTAGTGATCCGTAATGGAGAGCACTTTAGACCCACTCAGCAACTCAAGACCCCGATGATAAACGAACATTCTTAAGAAGAAATATGAGTTACATCCAGAACCGTGCACCAGTGTGGAAGGGGTTCATAATGGCCAAGTGGACTAAAGCGCTCTCTGTTACGGATCACTGCCATCTCATCTCTAACTGCATGAGTTTGAGTCTCAAATTCGACCAATATGGGTATGTGAGAAAGCTTGCCAGTAGCTTCTCATGGGTCGGTGGTTCTTTCTGAGGTTTTCCCGGGTTCTTCCTCCACCATTAATATTTGTTGCCATGTATAGCCTATATTGTGCTGAAAAATGGCGTTAAACCCTACTACAACAACAACAGCACCAGTGTGGTTTTCCAAAAAGGTTTCTCACCCAAATTTATAAATCAGTTATGTACCTCCCTAACTAACTAATTGATTTTCAGCTGCATCATTCACAGCTTAATAGTTTTGAAATTAGGAAACACTGTTTTATAAAAACATAAGCAAGTAAAACCCGCCATCATGTGAACATGGTGTAGCCATGTTATCAGAGAGAATCATCACACATTGAACTAACCATTGAATCACATTGCCTGACCCACCCCACCCCCACCATTGCCTGAATGACTTGATTTGTTTCTTGACAATTATTACTGCTCTAGTCAAAATAGTTAGATACAATAATCAGATTTGTATGGAATCTAACGTGGAAAATTTAGTGATATGAAATTTGTGAAAACAGTGCCTGACTATCTCAACATGCATAAACACTGAGCCGTAAATGTTATTTATCTTTCCTAACGTTATTTTTGTATTTTTATTGTTGTTGTAAATTTAGGTACATCATTATGTATGCTAAATCACTACTTGGCAAGACAAAAGCTTTCAAACACCAATGAAAGGTGATAGAGAACAATGTATAGTAAATGTACAAGTCTAAAAGCATGGATAGAATGACATGCTGTACCTGTATGTACCAATGCATGGTTCTAAGCTTAATATTAAATATGAAATCACTGTCTGTTTATTTTTTCTTATTTAATATGCACTTTTTTTAGGATACTGTGCTTACTTTTCATGTTATTGCATGTGACATGGTATGTCACAGATTTTCACTATCAGATTTCATTTAAGTTTGTATTTGTCTTGTGATTCTCTCTGTGGAATGTTATAACAAAATAGAAAAACACAACTTAAATTGTCATGAAAAATATGAATTATATACCTTACATTGACTTTGTGACAGGACATTTGTCTTGTAACCATGATTGTATGTGTTAAGTTACCAATTGCACATGATAAGACCAGGCCATTGTAGACTGAAAACATAATCAGTACTATACAAACAATTTACTTCTAATCTCTATAATTGTTTTTTTTTTGGCAGAATTCTATGGAGGCACTGATTCATCATTTCAAGTTATTTACAGAGGGATATAATGTCCCACCAGGTTCCACCTACACAGCAGTAGAGGCACCAAAGGTAAGACTGACATAGTTTAAAGTTTCTTATGTGAAACTCACACAAGACTAGCTTTGTTATTAGTCTTACTCTTACCTTGAGGAATGTTCTAGTAAAAGGGAAAAGCACAGATATTTGCGCATTCCTATGCGTGTATGAATATGTTTTCGAGTGAAATAGTTCAATGGAAATATCTGTTACTATGATTGACTAGTTTTTTTAATCACAGAGTGCCAAAAGTTTCCATATTTCCATCTTTACTTGAACATTCTTGCATTAAATCACAATTAGCATCATGCACAATATGTTTTTATCCTGAAACATGTAGTGGACATTTTGCACTTATTGATGTAGCTACAGGTACAAATTCTGTAATATGGTTTCAGGTAAAAAGACCATTGTGTTAATTATAATCTTACAAAATTTCATTTTCACATTACTTTTTATGAAAATAAACATACTTTTTCAAAGTTGGAGAGAGTGTTATGTCTCTTTATTAATAGGCATAAGATTGGACTAACCTGCTTACATTTGTATCATTGTGCAAGCTATCTTCAGTATACCGTTCACATCCTGTTCATTTTAATTATATTTATTGTCTGAACCACAGTTCTTAAAACACTGAGATTTAATCATCATTTGAATCTTATGGTGTACATGGAGTCTTTTAGGCACACACACACCCATTTTATATGCTGGAGGAAGAAACCCTATCGAAATGACCTTTAAAATTTTGCATCTTTTTGTCCATCAGTTTTTCCATTCACAGTTCATCTAAGCTGCATAGTTCTGCAACCCTTGCCATTAATTTGAATGTTTTTTGGTAGATGAATTGGCTGTTGTGTGCAGATGTGCCTTTAATAGGTTTTATCTTTTTCGGTTTAATTTTGGCAGAGTTGTTGCCTTTTTTGCATTAGTAATAAATCTCAGCTGGAGCAGATTCTTGGATCTGGCATTGTTCAGGAATGATTTAACATATTTTTATGTAATTTGGTGTGTACATTATCTAATACAGTTAGTTGTGCCTTTTTTTAGGTTTTGTCTCATCAACCCCAGTTTTAATGGAATTATGGCCCTTGTTAATAATGTCTTTTCTTCACTTGGGATGTGGATTGTAAGTCTTGTAGCATCACAACATTTTGCACAAAAAGTAATGCCATTTAGTTGGTGACTTTCTTTTAATATGTTGAAGTCCAGTTTTGAGTTATTGCCATTGTTCATCAGCATTACATCTATGCTGCAACAATATCTTGTACCCAGAAGTCCAGGAACATTCCACATATTCTTTTTGGTGGAAACATTGTCTCATAGACCTGGCTGTATATTTTATGTTATTTGACTTGTCAGCTCCATTTTGAAAGGCTGCCATTACTAAAACCAGAAAAACTTTACAATATTTCTTCAAAAACTAGATATAACTTGACAAAATTGAACAGAAAGCATCCTGGCATAGATGGCTCTCAGATTTTTAGAAACGATTCCAGTTCATCATCAAATATAACTCGTTACTAAAACAAATATGCCGGGTATTAAAATTTGTACAAATAATACTGATCCAACCTTTTTTGTACTTATCTGCACAGTTCACTCATATGTTCATTTTAATAACGTGTACACAACTTTTGACTTATATTGTGTAGGTCACTTTTTGCCAGTAGAAAACTTTGTTTTGCAGCTCCACATTGATAAGCTTAATAACGTTTAACATTATATTTCATTGGTTAAAAGTTTCACATCATTTGATGGAAATTCCATCTTCAAAATGTCCCCACATGTTGATCTTCCAAATCGTGCAACTCCATTGAGTTTTCTTCTCAGGATAATTGATTAAAACAGTTGGAAGTCATATAGTAGGGTGGAAAAAATCAGTGCTTTGGGATACTACATTTTAAACTTATGATTTACTGTGGAGTGAGCAGACAAATTTGAATGCAGATTCTAGTTCTCTCGAATCTCATTGGATGAGCACTGCTAAATCAAAAATTTTATATTTTAGTGCCATCTGTACCGAATAGCTCAGTCATTAAATTCCACTGCTATTTTGATTCCTACACTTACTTCCTAGGAATGATAGCAGATAGAGGGTTCTGAATTATATGAGTGAGACCTTAGCCTGTTGTACATCTCCATGTATATCATTCTACCATTGTGTTCTCTATTCCCCCCTCCTCTTTTGCTTCATAGAAAGATTTTTTTAAAAAATAACTTGCATTGTGTCTTGGCCTGGTGGTCATTATTCAGGAAGATTGGAATTTTGCCCATGATATATTCACATACAGAAACTGCATTTTTTTTTTCTCAGTACAGTTACAGATGTTTAAATGTCTACAAGAACAGCAAATTCCATTCCCCTGAGTTTACTATCAGCTTCTCCTGACTGCTAATCTTGTTTGGAGGAAAATGCATTGTCCATTTCAGTAGCTTTACACAATGTATATATGATGAACAACTTTTATAGTGGAAACAGAAGAATGCCGATATATTGGTCTACTGATTTGCTGTTACCAAGAAGTTAAATTTATAAGAAAATAACAAAACAATGTTAAACTGTACAGTAAATAAATGTTAAATTGTACAGTAAATTAATGTTAAACTGTACAGTAAATTAATGGAGATGAATCAAGATTATGGGGATGCATCAAGAATCAAGTTGTTGCAACATTGCTATAAATAATCACTATTCAGGATTTTATCAAGATAAACAGAAATACTTTAAAGATATGTTGTTGACGTGGGTTTGGTTCTTTACTGCACTTCAACCCAAGTAGGCTATTTGGTTCCAAAGCATTTGTAATGCCTTGTCCAAGGACGTACAATGGTAGGCAAGCCAGACTGATAGGATTTCATTATGAGTCCAGTAATGAGCCACCATGCTGTGTCTACCGTCAGATTATATCCGAATTAAATCCAATAATTTTAGCAGCTATCAGAACCTAGAGTCATTTTACATCTGCTGTCATTTTGTTGCATAACCCAAATGAACCAGAAATGGTCACAGGTATGAACAATTACTACTGTCATAGGTGAAAAACTTACAAGTGTAGTATCATCTTCTTCAGGAAAGTCTTTGATGGAGGAGAAAAAGGAGAAATTATCCCTTACATACTAGTAGCAAAACATTGATAAAGACAGATTTTTTTACACACGTTACATTTAATAACTTCGGTTTGTCTTAAGGGGTTCATTTTTCCTTTAAATATTTCATAACACATAAAATGTCTTAAAATGTATCAGAAGATATCATTTCTTAAAAATGAGGACAAAAAATGCTCTTTGTGCACATATGGTCTTTTCGTCCAAGAAAGTGAGAAAAAAACTTGAAATCTCCATGTAGATAAATAGTTTTTTCCTTATTTATTGTTTATATTTTAAGAAAATGAACCAAAAAGGATGCAAAAATCTCACTGAAGGCAGTAAAAAACTGTCACATGTATGTTGTTCAGAGAGACATATATGTTATTTAGCTATGGATATGTTATTTAGTTACAGATGTTACTTTATTTATAGATACATTACTTAGTTATAAATATGTTACTAAGTTACTTATGTTTCATAGTTATAGATATTACTTAGTTATAGATATGTTACTAGATATGTTACTTAATTATAGATATGTTACTAAGTTACATATGTTTCAGTTATATATATATATATATATATATATATATATATATATATATATACAGATGTTACTTATAGATTGTATGTAGTTTTAGTTGTTACTTAGCTAAAGATATATTACTTAATTATAGATATGTTACTTAATTATAGATATGCTACTTAATTATAGATGTTACTTAATTATAGATATGCTACTTAATTATAGATATTACTTAATTATAGATATGTTACTTAATTATAGATATGCTACTTAATTATAGATATTACTTAATTATAGATATGTTACTTAATTATAGATATGTTATTTAATTATATTTATGTGAATTACAGATGTGGATTTTATGTAGTTTTAGTTGTTACTTAGCTATAGATATGTTATAGATGTTATTTAGTTATAGATTTGTTACAGATACATAATCTAAAGGGCATTATATATAAATATATTGTAGTTGGTTTTTAATGTAATTCACAGTTTGAGCTTGCAGTGCATTTCATCTATTATTTTAGGGTGAATTTGGTGTGTATTTGGTGTCAGATGGCTCCAACAAACCTTACAGATGTAAGATAAAAGCTCCAGGATTTGCCCATTTGGTAAGTTTTGACTAACAGTAATGGTATTCTTGTCTCAGTTGTGATTGATGAGATAAAGGTATCATGGAAGTAATTGTGACAGTGGTTTCAATGGTATGAGAGTGCTATGTAAAAATGTTTTGAATCCAATATCTTTTGAATGTTAAGTAGCTGTAGGGAAGTACAGTTTAATTCAATATTACTGTTTCTCTGTATTTTTATCTTGTCATTTTATGCATTTCTGTCTCGGTTGCATTAGCAGAATTATTCTGACATTCTCACTTGTTACATAGATACTGAAAACTCACCATGATTTTGGAATTTTATTTGCTTCCAAAAACACAACCTGTGAATTATAATTTCAGTTGATGTGAAAACTATGTGACTCAGTAGACCAGATATTAAAGTTTTGTCTGTAAACATAAGTTTTAAAGACACTCAATGACTTTGATTACAAGCAAAACACTTTGCATAGTAATTAAATCATTATCATTGAAATCAATTTTTATAAGCCTATAGTAAAAGAAGTAAAATTCACAAGATAATACAAATTTGAATTAGTTTACATAGATCATGTTCTTGCGGTACTACATTAGGTTACAAAGATCATGTTCTTACAAATCTACATAGGCCGCCTTAGTGAACTGATCAAGAGTTATGTAATTCAGGTGAGCATGATCAGTTCCACATGGGCCTCATGTTTTATTCATTGCATAGCATCTATGCAAACACACTAACTTATTGCATTTGTTTGCAGTCCTCTTAGTTTATAAATGTTGATGTGTAATTCATATTTAGAATGGTTCACTAATTATCTTTTCTTTATAGGCTGGCCTTGATAAAATGGGAAAGAAACACATGCTGGCCGACATTGTAGCCATCATTGGTAAGGTGTCAATATGTTTGTCTTGTTTGTGAGTGGCATGATAAAGATATCACATTTTATTGGTGGCAGTGACTGCAGCTTTATCAGCATTGATAGGGTTCTTTGGTGGTGGCAATTCTGGTACCTTTATCAGCATTGATAGGGTTCTCTGGTGGTGGCAATTACAGTACCTTTATCAGCATTGAATTGGTTCTTTGGCGGTGGCATTGACTGCAGCTTTATCAGCATTGATAGAGTTCTTTGGAGGTGGCAATTACAGTACCTTTATCAGAATTGATTGAGTTCTTTGGTGGTGGCAGTGACTGCAGCTTTACCAGCATTGATACAGTCGTTGGTTTTGGCAATTCCAGTACCTTTATCAGCATTGATAGAGTTCTTTGGTGGTGGAAATTACCATACCTTTATCAGCATTGATAGAGTTCTTTGGTGGTGGCATTGACTGCAGCTTTATCAGCATTGATAGGGTTCTTTGGTGGTGGCAGTGACTGCAGCTTTACTAGCATTGATACAGCCTTTGGTGTTGGCAATTACAGTACCTGTATCAGCATTGATAGGGTTCTTTGGTGGTATCAGTGACTGCAGCTTTATCAGCATTGATAGAGTTCTTTGGTGGTGGCAATTACAGTTAGCTTTATCAGCATTGACAGGATAATTTGGTGGTGTCAGTGACTACATAGCAATATGGTCTTTGATAAAGGTTTTAAAATTCATATATTTTGCATCTGGTTCTGTATTCAACTGAAGTTTTGGAACAGTTCTACTATATGCATGAAGTTTGTAATCAGATTTGGCAGATTCCAGTTGTCTGGCTAGCATTATCATGAACATGACACTCTTTACAGGGCAAACATTCTTCAGAACACTTGTGTATATTATTTTAATATCTTTGTTGCTTGCTCTGTTAGCTTATAATCAGATTGTTATGGCTTTAAGTCCCACCATTGTCAGTACTGTTGTACACCTGATCAGTGCTTGCTCAGTTGACTTAGAATCAAAGTTTAGCTTCGAGTCCATGCATAGTTAGTACTGTTGTGCCCATACATTTAACATTAATTACTTCACCTGGACTGATTCAGAATTGTCTGATTCAAAGCAATTCTAACTTGTGAATCAGTGATGCCTATCATTTACTTCACCTTTCTGTGAAACCTGAGTTACTGTGACCTGATTTTCCGAGTCTGGCCTAGTAATGTTGGTTATCCTTTTATTATCGAATTCCCAGGCTCTATTGTGTATGGTGTCGCATACATTGGTATGTAATTACACCATTAGTACTACAGCTATCATTGTTAACTAGAGCATGGTGTTCTATTCTCATGGTTCAGTTATTTGTACTCAGTTTGTTTAAGTTAGAGTTTGCATTTAGGTTATTTTCACAGACAATAATGCTTACTGAGTTATATAAGATTGTATTTAGATATTGAGTAGTACTCCTTTCAGTCAAAATTAGTTCACTGTGACCTGTATTTCATGATCCAGTTATTTTAGTTATGTGTTCAATTCATTTTCTCAGGGTTGTTCCATTAAAACATACATGTTACCCAGGGAGGGCAGATTTTTAAAAAATACATGCCAGGTTACTTTGATTCAGAGTTCAAATTAAAAAATGATAGTAAAATTCTAAATTGCATTAATGGGTCCCATGTACGTTTTAACACAACAGCCCTTAAGCAGTATTGTCTTATAAATTATATAATTTGATATGTAATGTTGTCAGAAAGAGTGCTGCAGCCATAAGTGAAAACTAGGTCACTTTGTCAGTGATTTCTGCTTACCTTTGGGTTAAGCTCAGTTTTCTAGGTTTTGTATTTAGGTCATTTCTTTCAGTAACAACTGCTTGTTGAGTCAAAGTAAGTTTGTTTGAAATGTGTCATATGAGTACTACACCTTTTTTGAGAAATAATGCCCCGGACTTCCATTTTCAAAACTCCACATAAATCTCTTAATTTGCTCATTCCTAGGCATTATTGCCTATTTAGTTACATGTGTATCATATAATTAATTGCACCAAGAGCAGTACTACAACCTAGGTAATTCCCTATATACCTGTAGTTTACCCTCCCAAATCTGCCTGAGCATCCAACTACTTTTTCTAGCCCCCACCCCCCCTAGATACCCAGTGGGTGATCATCCCAATTCCCCAGTTATTTAAAAAGTTTTGCTACCAAATCCAGCTTTATGGAATGCCCGGCAATCATTAGCAGCAAAGAAATTGCTGAGCAATATTTTATGAGTCATTGATGTACACTCAGCTTTGGGCTGGGGTCAATATCTCAAGGTAAGGGTTTCCTGTATGTTTATGGCTATGCCTTCAGAAATGTATGGAAAGAACTTTAGTGTATGTTAGGATATTGATTGTTCATATTTTGCAGAAAGAAATGTTGGCAGGGACACCCCTTGGATCACATTATACATTTTATTCTTTTCGTTGCAGGAACACTGGATATTGTGTTTGGAGAGGTTGACCGATAAAGGCCTACAATGACATTGATAGCCTGTTTATTTATAGACATTTGTTAACAAAGACGCCTCACTTTTAAATATAAAATATTGGAAGCAATTTAAATTCCTGCTGTTTGCGTATTTCTAGATTATATCTTCATGGCACAAGTGGAGCTTTCATACAAGCATGTTGCTCTACTTATATTGGTAACTGAAATAAACTTAATTGAATTGTTGTAGTGTTACTGTTTTTATATTCATTTCACCTTTTATTATGTTGGATCCAGTTGTACCTTCATTACTAAACATTTGTACAGTGATAAACTTGTTGTGATGTGGCTCCTGAAGTTTTATAAGTTCACCATTTTCTTAAGTACTACCAATTTCATTAGTTTGATTTAAAAATTTGACAAGATGTGTTATTTTCTTGAATAAAAGAAAAAAATACTTATCACTGCTTCTTTCAACGTTTTGTAAGACATTAGCTCCTTAACAATCCAATAAATGTTAATCTAATTAATATTGAACAATGAACAAATAAAGCCATGAAATCTTTCTTTTATTTGTCTTCAGTACTTCCTGTGTATGATTGTTGCACAGTCCAAGGTAAACAACAGTCAAAATATGTGCACAGTCATGCCCTATACATACGCAAACACTAAACAGTGGTGATATAAAAAAGTTTCTCATCTACATTTATAAATAAATTGATTTACATAACTATTTAATGAAAAATACTAGACAACAATGCATATTTAGTCAACTATTATTCACCCCCATGCACCAAACTGGCATTGATCAAATTAGCACCAGATTTTCTGGAGCAGCTATGGCTATTGCCATGTACATGTACACCCCAAACACACACACACACACTTTCGCTACACTCTCCTTTATCTTACCTTCATTAACTCCATAAATACAAATATAAATATAAAAATCCCACATTATGTCTTTCAGTGCGGTTATCATATGGCTATCCCCATATGTTTAAATTCTGACTTGGTCATTTTGTTTTATGCCAGAAATGTAGGCATCAGCTTTAGATGACATAAATACACAGCCCACTTGTCATTGTAATAGTAAAGTTACATGTACGTATTCATTAACTCCGACTGGAACAGAACCGTTTAAGTTGTAATGGTGAAGATTATGCTACTAATTTATTCAGGAGCACTGCAAAGTCGGTCAGCAAATTTCATTGAATATAGCGCATATTAAAAAAAAAAATTTCAACTGGGTTTTTAAGGGGTTTCATTTAGATCACTAGTTGTCGATGAAATTTATTGGTTTACTCCTAAACATGGTTGAGGCAGTTTTTAACATCTTGAATTATTCATCTCGAATACATTAGGAAGTAAATACCCCTGACCATGTATATTCTTTTTAATACATGGTTATTCTGCAAAAACATATGTAATTACTGTTTTAAATATTCAGTATTTAATATGCATCAATTTAATTTGGAAATTCAATCACTGAAGCCTGTAGGTTTGAGCTGTCCCATATATATGTACATGCAATATTTTCTCGGGCTAACTAACATGTTTCGATATCGTGTAATACATTGCATAGCACAGTGGCACATTGTGGACCCTGACCATCATGTTCAATGATGACAGTAACTTGACCATCCAGAATTGATTAGTGTTTATTAATTTGAGTGATTTTAATATTTTCAGCTGTTACATCTCTACTACCTTATAATGAAAATGACAATATATCTGGATGGAAGTAACTGAGACATATCAATATGACCCATTTGTCATGCTTCAGTGATTTTTTTTTCTTTCAGCAATCAGTTTGTTTCACACTAAATATCTTAAACCATATTATACCTACACTCCTGAAAATGTTGATGCATGGTATTGAATAACTTGCCATACTATCACCTGGTCATTATGATGTAATTTTCATGCTTGAGTGACCACTCTGGTGACCTATGTAGTTGGAACATACACCTCATATGCAGGAGGGCATGGATTCTAATCCCTGCCAAGTCATACCAAAGACATAAAATGGTACTAGCAGCTAGCTCGCTTGGTGCTCAGCATTAAGAGATTAGCGTTAGGACTGGTCAGCATTAAGAGATTAGCGTTAGGACTGGTCAGCATTAAGAGATTAGCGTTAGGACTGGTCGGCATGATGTTGGGATAATGTGACTAGGTTGGACATGATGCTAAGTGTCTGCAGCCTGATGATCCAGTGCTAGACATTACAATAAACTGACTTACTGCATACGTCATATCGGTTTGACTAAAAATGTTTAAGCTTCATTAAAAATACAAATCTCACAAACACAAGCTATGGGAAACATGCAAGTAACACACATGCTTCAGTGACATGTCTTTTAAACTATCCATCTGTTGCACCCTCAGTATCTTGGATCTTCGTCCACCGACACGAATAAAATTGTCATGCGGATGCATCTCGGTATGTGTATGTCGATAATGTCAAAATTAACTCTCGGAGACATAATTTCTCAAATGGATCACCAGATCATATATATGTTATATAGTTATCTTTGTCTGCCTCGCAAAACCAAATTATTTGAAGGACAAAAAAAATGGCTTCCCGGTATATATATATATGTACCTACTAAAATATTTCTTTGCCTTTGTTCACTCTCCTTTCCTTGAATTTCATCACTTTCACAGATTTTTTCTCTTCTTCCTCACAATTGTCTTGTCTTCTTTTCTCTTTTTTTCTCTTTCTGGATGTATAAGGGTTCTTCTTTTGAGGAGGGTACCTCTTCTTCCTGTTCTGAACCCTTCTCCGCTTCTTACTCCTGTTGTTTCTTAGGGCAGTCTGAAGATCAATGTCCTTTCTCTTTACAATGATAACAGGTATCTGGACGTGTCTCTTCTGGCACTTGTCTTGATTTTTGGACTGTCTGGTCATTCTGAAGACCAATGTCCTTTCTTCTTACAGATATAGCGAGTATTTTGACTTTTATCTCGAAAAGAGGGGGAATAGTAAGTCATCTTGTCTGAAGAAAAGAGGAATAGTAAGTCATCTTGTCTGAAGAAAAGAGGTGGAATAGTAAGTCATCTTGTCTGAAGAAAAGAGGGGGAATAGTAAGTCATCTTGTCTGAAGAAAACGTTTGTATGACACATCGCTAAGCTCAGATCAGACGTTCGATTTGAGTTGGCTCTTTCATCATTCTGGTCGGATTGAGAGTGAAATGAATACTGGAAGTTAAGTCATTGACCCTTTATGTGCACTGGTCAAACATGAATATATAAGTAATCCATGCAGTCAGTATGAAATGACTGCATCATTTCATGAAGTAAGGAGAAGAAATTAAGAGGCAGAAACGTGATTTATCGCCTCGCAGAGTAGCTGAAGTCTTGGCTCAAATTCATGTGAGCAATTTGACATGAGTGAACCATAATCCAGACCCATAGAGTCTACAGCCAAAGTCCACCACCATTAACCCCTCAGTTACTACCATATTCGAGAGACGGAAAAGCGCTCCTCTAGACAATTTAGAACGACTGCTTACTCTTACATGGTGGAGTTTAATCAAGTCCGAAGTAAAGTTTTAGAAAGCAGGGGGATTTATCACCAAGGTGTGGTATTCTTTGTTAACCACAATGACATGGCAATGTGAAGCCAAAGAAGGTGATCGCTTGAGGCTTTCCATTAATCACAACAGTTTGAAGTCCCCTGTTTGGATTGAGTTTTGCAGCCCAGCAGAATTGACACCTTTTCAGTGTCGTCGACAAGATTGAACACGTGCAACAATCCAACAACATGTTTCACATCACCGATGGAAAAGCAATGCTTCATGACCCAGTGTCTCTTCCTCATGGGACTGGACAAGGCAAAAAAATATTTTAAAAAAATACTGGCGGACAACCTCCTTAGTGGGATGAACGTATGCCGACAAGACACAGCATAATGGAAAAGCACCTGGAAAACTAATAAATGATCAGACCGAGCCAAACAACAAGAGAAGCAGAACTCCTGTTACAGCAAGCAGGGATATCTAAAGACACCACTTGTGGCATTTCTGAAGTGCAAAAAGTTGCAAGTTGTCTTGGCTCCATGCTACACGTTGAAAGTACACCCTCAAGAAGTGAACAGACCTCTGTTGTTTCGAGGCAAAGATTTCAAAGACGGAAAGATCAATCACATCGAAAGCTCTATTGGCTCATAGTGCGGAGATGAAGCGAGGAAACGGTTATTTGTCAAAGATTTTAAAACAAAAAGACAGGATTGAATTGATAACTTATCATTACCTGTGACAAAAACAAAAACTGGATACCTGGCAATATTTAAACCACGGTTCTTACAATGCTTCATGGAATCCTGTGATGTGTGCTAAAGATGAACTTCTCCATCGCAAACCTCAAGACCATCAAGCTTATGTCATCAACACGGACGAGAGTCATCTCCCAGGAACCCATTGGGTAACCGTCTACATTCTCCGTGATGATTGTGCCGAGTATTTGGGTTCGTATGGGTTGTCACCTTTGGAAAACAACACCATCGACTTTATGAGAAGAAATGCTCTGACGACACGAATAAATAATGTGAAATTACAAGGCACTGATTCCATAGTGTGTGAACAATATGATGTGTATTTTCTGCATCAACGCAGTCTTGGATATTCTTTAGAACATTTAATGACTTAGATCGTCAAAATTGTTATGCTTTCGCGTACGTTTGTGTGGATAGCAGATATTGTGGCATGTTTTCACTCCGTTCCGTGTCGATAGTATATTTATGGCTGCTTGTAGCTCCTTCCCGTGTGTGGACAGTATATTTTGGGTTTGTTGTTTGCTCCTTCCTTTCCCTTATGTGCATAGTAATGTTTTTTTTCCTTCCTGTGTGTAAATATTAGATTAAGGATGGATGTTTATTTGATGCTCTTTCTTGTGTATGGATAGTAATTTGGGGTTGTTTTTAATAGTAGATATTGTTTTTTTTTAACAACCCTTCCTTTCTGTTTGGATAGTATAAATTGGAAAGTTTTATAGTATACATTGGGGTTTTATGCGTGTGCGTACGTTTGTATGAATAGTAGATATTATGGCTTGTTGTCGATCCGTTCTGTGTTGATAGTATTTTTGTGGTTTGTTTTCTCTCCCTTCTTTGTTGATAGCATATTTGTGATTGTTTCTAGCTCTTTCACGCGTGTGGACAGTGTAATTGTGGGTTTGTTGTTTGCTCCTTCCCGTGTGTGGATAGTAATTTGTGTTTGTTTTTTATTCTTCCTGTGTGTAGATAGTAAATTGGGGGGGGGGGGGGGTTGGGGGTGCACCTTCCCGTGTGTGGATAGTAATTTGGGGTTGTTTATTTTCTCCTTCCAGTTTGTAGATAGTAAATATTGGTGTTTTTAAAAGTAGATGTTTTTTTGTTTAACTCTGGTTTGTTTTCTCTCCCTTCTGTTTTGATAGTATATATATTGTGGTTGTTTTTAGCTCCTTCACGTGTGTGGATAGTATAGTTTGGGTATGTGTTTGGCTTCTTCCCGTGTTTGGATAGAAGTTTGGTTTCGTTTTATATCCTTACCGTGTGTGGAAAGTAGATTTCGGGGTTTGTAATAGTATTTAATACTTTTTACCTTTCCTTCTGTATGGATAGCTGATAGTACGTGAAGTGGGTGTAAAAGATATTTTCCTTCACTGCCGTGCTTGGCGCATATAAAATCAAGCGTCCTTCATTCGCGTCATTCAACACTGAATAAACCAAGATGGCGAGTAATATCATTGACATAATGAAGAGGCTGCAAGACGGTGTGGACAATATGTGTATGCTGGAGTAGATGTAGGTCAAACTAGTTGAGGGCCACTATAATGACAGTCTTCATCGCATAAAAATGAATATCAACAACTTTTAAAAATATCAAAGGAAACTATAAGAGAAATACTTAAGGAAGAAAAGGAGGAGAAGAAGATTTGGAAGATAAAATAAGAATGAGGGAGTGGAATGCTGAACTTGAAACAGAGGAAGAAATGAGAAGTTAAAAAAGAAGAGATACAAAAGGAAAAGAATAAAGAAGGAGGAAAAATGAAGAAAACAGCGACGACAACTCTGAAGGTGATAGAGAAACAGAAGCAGTTAGAATAAGAAAACCAATTGCCCTTTTCAGTGCCACTCATATGAATCGAAAACATTTATTCTCTTTGCATTACAAGTATGTCTTTGTTTGTTTAACCCGCCCCGCCAAGCGTTGGTTTATTTATATATAGTTTATGAACTAGCTGAACTTACCCGCTGCTTTCTGAAGTAGCAGAAAGTTCCCGCCACTCACGGAACTAGCTGAACGTACCCGCCACTTTCCACTCACTGAACTAGCTGAACTTACCCGCCACTTTCCACTCACTGAACTAGCTGAACTTACCCGCCACTTTCCACTCACTGAACTAGCTGAACGTACCCGCCACTTTCCACTCACTGAACTAGCTGAACGTACTCGCCACTTTCCACTCACTGAACTAGCTGAACGTACTCGCCACTTTCCACTCACTGAACTAGCTGAACGTACCCGCCACTTTCCACTCACTGAACTAGCTAAACGTACTCGCCACTTTCCACTCACTGAACTAGCTGAACGTACCCGCCACTTTCCACTCGCTGAACTAGCTGAACTTACCCGCCACTTTCCACTCACTGAACTAGCTGAACGTACCCGCCACTTTCCACTCACTGAACTAGCTGAACGTACTCGCCACTTTCCACTCACTGAACTAGCTTAACTTACCCGCCACTTTCCACTCACTGAACTAGCTTAACTTACCCGCTTATACAACAACCAAACTTTCCCTTGTCTCTATAGTCCCAATATTCCCCATGTTCAATTTCCCTTCTCGCTATATCGTCCTAGTGAATTTTAAAACCATGTCAATATAACGTTCCAGGGGTGGTGGTGTCTGTAATGTATTTTCCCATTGTCGTTATATCGTCCCACTACACTTCTCATGAATTATTAACCATTTGCTCACAAAACCAGTATTGCTTTGTCAGTATTTTTCCACTGTAAATCAGTGGTTGTAATTTCTAATTTTCATACTTTATTTTTCATATTTTAACACAATTGAGGACTTACTCTCTGACTCTTCCACATTCATATGTCAGCCAAGGCTACAGTATTACAATTAACACAACCGAAAGTTCTATCGAGTTGTATTTTATTTGTACTTTTTTAAACCAGTGTTGTGATTCTAAAAATTCAGAAATCATAGCAGAGCTGGTAAACAAAGTTTTTCATTATTCTTTTTAATTTCAAACTTAACCTTACATGAATTTGGCTAATTTTTTTTGTAGGGGCACAAGAGAGAGTCGGAAGGAAGGGGACAGGAATATCTATATTAAGTATCATTTTGTTGTTGAACATGAATGAACATTGTCAATTTATCACAGAAAGTATGCCATAACTAATTGGAAGATAATTGGATATATTGTTTTCAAGAAGTAAACAAAGGTTTTCACATTTTATATTCAATTCATGAAAATTAATATTTTACTGGGGATTAAGGGTATGCTTTAGAATAAAGTTTTAATACGTGCACGCATTTATCTTGAAATATAACTTTTATCAACATTAAGATCGAAGCCAAGTGTTATTTCCGAATTTATTTGGTCGATCTTTCTCCAAATTGTAACAATATGAACTTGAACAAAAGTGGAGTCGGTACTTTTGCCCTGCTGTGTTATCACTAACTACACAAAGACCTCTCTGCATATGTACTATATATAAAACATGGATCGTGCACGCATTAATGGATATATGCACTTGTGTTCAAGTGGATGTGCTTCAATCATGTTCTTGAACACCAGGCAAGATCTGTGCAGCATTAATATCCGGATATGTACCCTCCCTCCAACTTAAGACTGTGTGTAATGTGTGGTGCTGGGATATGAACATAGGTACATAGGTATGAACATAGGTACATAGGTACATACATAGGTACACTAGTAAATTCTGTCCTAGTGGTCAACTTTACTTAGCAGTCACGTGTTTGCAATATCCATTCTAATTTTCACTGGAAATTTCACATACATACATACATACATACATACATACATACATACATACATACATACATACATACATACACACAATGATTATTGTTAATTACTTAGATACTTAGTGAAGAATATTATGGTTTTATGTTTTGTAAGTGCAAACTAAAAAAAAAATAAGTAACGCAGCTACTGAAACTTGGTCTCATCCTAAATATTATTGTACAGTCATTACACATTGACTATGTGAGCAAAGTGGAGCAAGTAATATTTTTGATTTAACTCTGGTATGAACATATGTGACTAACAACCAACAGTGATTGAGTATAATTTATTCATACTCTGCTTAAACTGGAATGATGAAGTCATATGACATTATTGCTGCTGTTATTCATTGACACAACGCATTACACGACGAGTCAAAACAAATATTACCTTTACGAATTAAGTCTAATGCATATATATACATAATAATTATATATCCATCTTTCTATAAATACAGTGGCGTAGCGAGTATATTTGGCGCCCAGGGCAAAAGACCCAAATTTGCGGCTCCCAGGGAAAAACACCCAAATTTGCGACCCCGGCTGTCCCTGTTGCGCAGTTATGTTGATACTTTGGGCCCCATTTGGCTCCCCCTAGCCACCGTCGCCCCACCTGCCCCCCCCCCCCCCCATCGCTACGCCACTGTATAAATAAACATTTTGTTTAATTTAGATATAGGCAGAATAACGTTTGTATAACTAGTCCTGACATATCACAATTCTCGAAAGTTACACTTCGTTATTTCTTTTCAAGGCGTTTTCGTTTTTGTGGACTTTAGCGGCGTATTTTGGTTCGGCTTTCTGTCGACATTTTGTGTACTTTCGCAGTATACTGGCCATCCATAGAGGTTACATCGGGTGTTTGTTCTTTTTAAACATTCAAGAACTTTCTAAAGTATGCTCGTTTTTCATCTTTCGACCTGACATTTATAAATTATGCTCGTTTTTCCTTTTAAACATGAGATGCCGGCGCTAGCTTATACCTGCTAAATCTTTGCCTGTAACATACAGGGCTTGTTGTATATACATTATCTGGACTCGTACGACGTTGCAGAGTTCTTCAATAATGGGTGTTCCATTTTGTGGTAATTTTCAAGCCGGTGGTCCATCGACTGGGTTATTATTAGTCCAGAGCTCGTCTTTGTCATCGATGCATTGGTCCACATTTGTTCTTTCTTCGTATTTACCGTAATGCTCAAGAAATTCATCAATGCCATTTCTTAATATTTCCTATAATATGCTATTTCTCATAAGGAACATCATCATATCATTTGCATGTGCAACTCCTGATGGCTCAACTATTTCTTTTATAATCTGTTCTTTTTGTGATGTGTTATTTTAAAATTATTTTGTCAGTCATATGCCCTGTTATGTTGTCCTCTATATGTTTAATACCGAGTTTCCTTTCCTCCTTGGGAAATTTCAAATCAATGGCATTGGTCATTGCTTTGTTGTCATCAGTAGCAAGAATCAATTCTGTTTAATCAGTTCCAAAATTTTCCTTCAGGTGTACAAAAATATGTAGCAGGAAGACATCTTACCATCCCAATGTAACATCAAAGGCCCCACGATTATCGCTGATTCTTCAGACTCTCGTATGATAATAAAGTGGATCTTATTGGCGGGTATCATTGCATAACATGACCCAAACATGAAAGTTTGGTCTATTCCGACCATGCAGTGCCAACGATACACTGCAGAAAGGATCACAAGGCACTACGTTGTTCTTCGGTATAAGAAATGATTAGTAAACAAATACATTTGACAACCTGGCCTCCATTCCCGAAGGACTTATTTTTGTGTCCTGATTTCGTATGTTTACCTTTATTATCATATATTTATTCTTCTCTGACGTTTAGTATAAACACTACATTGATGGAGAATATAGACCCAAAAGTCAAATATATCAAAACTGTAGAATCATAAAAGTATTATTTTTAAATTATTGCTAATATTAAAATTGCACAAGACCCTTTATGTTATATCGGATACAATTTTGCAAAGTGATTGAGACAATTCAGTTGAGATCAAGTTGGTAGAATACCTACCTACATGTGAAAATGAATGTAGATTTTGTATAGCGCCTAATCTTTAGAAACTCTAAGCGCTTTGCAACATCTATAATATGATTACAGGACGAAAGCAAGAAAAAGAAAAAGATGCAATTGGAAAACATTTAAAAAATGCTGAAAATATTGAAGGTACGATACATTATTATTTCTTTAAGTTTGTTCTTGCAGTCAAAAAAGATGAGTTTTAAGAGCACTCTTAAAAGGGATCACTGTGTCTTTGTCTAATTTCAGTGGGCAATTCGTTCCACATTGCTGGAGCCTGGTATGCAAAAGAATATTGTCCATATGATTTCGTTTTCATAGTGGGAACAATGAGTATACGATTGTCAGAAGAGGAGCGTAAGTATCTTGCTGGTGTATACACATGGGTGAGGCCGGATAGATATGTTGGACTGGAGTCTGGCAGTGAAACGTGGCAAATAGAACAAATAAATTTTGTGCTTGATTCTGTATCGAATGGATAGACAATGTATGGTACAGAGCAGTGGTGAGGTGTACAAAATATACAAAATCCTCATTATTATTATTATTATTATTATTATTATTATTATTATTATTATTATTAATTCTGCATTAGTCACTACAAGAGTTGTAATGGTACGCGCGATATACATTAAAGAAACTGTAATACAGATTTCAGACAGAGAAGAAAGTAATAAAATCGGAGAAGAACGAGTTGTTAAAGTGAGGTAGGGAAAGAAATATCGGCGTTGTTTTGATTTTTGTTAAGCAGAAAAGGTCAATGACCAAAATGCCAAAAGTCATGAATTACTAGTCAAATATGACATGTAGGTCGCAATGGTATTCTTTTATTGTAAGGCATTAGGACTGACATAGATGAACACAGTTACACATTTTGACGGTTCTGGCATGAACATTCAACCAAAGTATGTAAAGTATAAAACACGGGCCACATTTACCTACTTTTCTGGTAACTTGGGTAAAGAAATTCCAAAATTCCAAGTTTCATGATGGAGGGCGATAAGAATCTATTTGGTTTGGAACTAAATGCGAGAAACTTTAAAAATATACAGACAGTAAAATGTAAACATTTCCGGTTATCAAACTGTAAAAAAAAAATATGTTGCTCTGACCCATATTAAAATCACGCTAAATTAGATCCATTATATTTTCTGAAGCAAATTAAATATTTGGAGATAACAGGAATAAAGTATCTCCTCTCAAAAAGAAAATTTCAGCCCCTCACCCCCGCGACAAAATGGCCGGTATTTTAGAGTAAATTACTTTGCTATACGTATGTCAATTTCTCTACAAATTGTCATCTGAATACTAATCAGTGTCACGATGACGCTTGCTCTATAGTTGACATTAGGCAGCTTGTTGAACACAAATGTCAAGTGTTGACAACCTATAGTTTTCAAGTTACACTATAGATATAATCGGAAAGAACACTTTGAGTGGGATGTTAACATCTGGGCAAGAAAATGATCAGATAGGGCCCGTAAACTCAAAACACACTCAAAAAGCGAGAAAATATATGCTGGACTAGATCAATTAGGTACAATTCAAGCAGGAAACAACCAGAAATCGTATGATGATTCGTGGACATGCCATGCATGGAATACACGTGCATTGCACATTAACATATGATGATTCGTGGACATACCATGCATGGAATACACGTGCATTGGACATTAACATATGCTGGTTAATAACTGAACCCAATGATATTTTGGGTTGTTATATTTTGACACTTTTCTGACTATCCTTCACAAGATTACTTTCGGCTGCCATGTTAGCGTACGTGACAACCGTGAAACATGTAATTCAATATTTAAAAATATAGTTATATATGTAGTGTTAGAAATTCCTTTGTGACAAATGCATCTGTTTTGAAGAAACAAAATTATTGTGTCATGAAAAGTTCTAACATGATTTTATTGTCATTAAATTCGTAACAAGATTACTCGCGAATTTCCGTACATTCCCAACTTACACGGATCTCTCTCTCTCTCTCTCTCTCTCTCTCTCTCTCTCTCTCTCTCTCTCTATATATATATATATATATATATATATATATATATATATATATATATATATATATATAAACTCTTCAACTATGTCAACGCGTGTTTCCCTAAGTCTGCTCTATATGCAGGTTTCGCTGTATAGCATATTGACTATTTCTGACGGTTCTTAATAGAGATGTATTGATGCATTACAGCAGCATGCATTACCTGAATATATCCCACATATTTGCAGTGTACCTTGTGTTGTTGCCATTTGGCTATCAATACAAATGTTTGAAAATGTTCGAAGAATCACAAGAATACAAAAATAATGTGGATGTATATTTTCTGATTCTAACAGCTACTTACTGTGTTGACTATCTTCAAAAACATATTTGTTCACTGCAGTATGTTACTTTTGTTATTGCCAGAAGTCTGAGGAATCATTAATCTTCAATGCCAAATTTTATACCGAAATTTTACTTGTACTTTTGTCTATGAGGTCACGATGAACTCTTAAATTTTCAAACAGTGTACAAACTCGAGCTTGCTTATGTCCGTGATGTTCTTTCCAAAAATGTTAAGGAATATTTTGATTGTTTGTTTGTTTGTTTGATTAGGATTTTTAACGTAGCTTTAACAATTTTTCAGTCATATCGCTACGATGTCTGCTGTGAGGCAGTTTATAGTGATGTCTAGCACTGAGGCATCATGCCGCAGACATGTAGCATGATGTCCCACCCAGTCACATTATCCTGACACCAGGTCGACCAGTCCTAACACTAACCTCTTAATGCTGAGCGTCAAGCGAGGCAGCTGTTAGTACCATTTTTGTAAGTCTTTGGTATGACTCGGCCGGGGATCGAACCCACGACCTCCCGCTTCCGCGGCGAACGCTCTAACCACTAGGCCACCGGAGCGGTTAAGGAATATTTTGACAAAAGGGAGACGCCGGAGGAGTTTTCAACAGAAGGATATACCATATTAAACGCAATGGAACTATCCAGTAAGACAAACAATGGATGCTATTTATGAAAAACCTATATGGAAAAGATAAGAAAGCACTGAGATGACACAGAAAAGGTAATTGTTTAGAAACTATATCATGGGCCAAACAAGAAAAAGTCATTGAGTTTGAAGCAAACGCAAGAGTTGATTTGTGGGGATTATTGTTGTTGCTGTAGGGTTTAACGCCATTTTCAGCACACGATAGGCTATACATGGCGGCCGGTATTGATGGTGGAGGGAGAACTCGGGAAAACCCCCAGAAAGAACCACCTATCCACAAGAAGCTACTGGCAAGCTTTCTCACATACCCACATTGTCTTAATCTGAGACTCGAACCCACGCAAACAGAGGTGAAATGGCAGTGATCCGTAACGGAGAGCTCTTTAGATCACTTGGCCACTGTGGGCCTTTGGGACTAATTGTATATGGCAGTCAGAAGTTAGTAGAAGGCCTTCGATGGAGTATGACATGTGGCCTAATTGAAAATTATGAACAAGATCAACATCAGCTCAAACCTGGTGTAGGTTGTTGGTCACCTGTATGACAAATCCACCAGTGTTGTCCTCATCAATAACACCAGAGGAGGTCGTTTTCGAAGAACAGTTGGAGTCAAACAGGGATGTATACTGTCACCTACACTCTTCAATATTTTCTTGGAAAGGATCATGGAGGATGCCTTGCATGACCTTGCATGACCACAAGGACAGTATTGGAGGAAGAATAATCACAAACCTTAGCTTCACAGATGATATTGATGGTTTAGCAGGAGAGGAAAAGGAATCGGCTGACTTGGTACTGCGCCTCGACACAACCTCCAGATATCACAGTATGAAAATTAGCGCCGAAAAAACCCAAACTGATGACAAACAACACCAACGGCATCAGTTCAGAAATACAGGAAACAATCACATGCTTTGTGTACTTGTTATCAGTTATCACGGACGAGAGCTCCAAACCAGAACTACATTGCGGAATTGCCTAGGCATCAGCAATAACAAGTTTTAGACCAATATGGAAAGATATCAACATTACATTTTGTTCCAAAATCAGGCTGATGCGTTCGATTGTCATATCTCTCCTTCTGTGTGTTTGTGAAACATGGACGCTCATATCATATCTACCAAAAAGGATTCAAATATTCGAACTTCGATTGCAAGGCACAGTGCGAGGATGCAGACGAAGAGGCAGAAAGAAAAAGAGGTGGACAACAAGATTAAAGAGTGGACAGGCGTGGTTGTTTAGAGATTCCCAAAAAGCAATAGAGAACAGGGAAAAGATGGAGATAATTTGTTGCGAAAGTCACCGAATTGAAGGACAAATTAAGAGACAACATGTCAAAATTTTATGATTTTCTTCTGCTCAGACAGTGTCACGTTTTTCCCAGATCATCAGTATTTTCAAGACTGTGCAGCTTTATTAACACATTGCCACACCAAAGTAAAGGCTCAAACATATATTTATATAAGCATGTAACATCTTTTCACAAAAATGTCAGTAACGTGCATTTGAAATAATTCCAACCATTTCACTTTTCTATCTTCAAACTACCGGTTACCTGGAACAACTGTTACATTGCATGACCAGATGAAAATTTAAAAAATTGGGTAAACTATATAAATCAATAAATACCCAACGATGATAATTTAATATTTTATAATTCCATTTTACTTTCCATCAGATCAGCATATTTCATTAACTAAACATTCAGTTTAATATAGATTAAAGTTTTCTTTCATTTGCCTCTTACCTGCGACACATTACATATATGCACTGTACAGTAATATTGGGTAGAATGACATAGCAGGTCATGCCAGTGATATATTGTTGTGATCATTTTTTTAATATGTAACCAAATGGCTGCTGAGGTTAAGTCAGGGCATTCCTTTTTTTTTTCTTCAAAATTGGAACATGTTATAGAACATTGTTTAAACTTTTTACTAACTTTTTTAGTGAGATCCCTTGTTTGACATATGACTCTGACCTTTAATAACCACTGCTGTAACATTTTGTCGAGGCGACATGCAATAATTTCCGAAGATTGGCTTGTAAAGCCTACCGCAAGCTTTCGTCGGCAAAAGGGATGAGAGGTGGAGTACAGGAGGTTCTGTGCAATTACATTATTTTATCTTATAATGGTCTATTTTTATCAGTGGTGTGTAAAGTTGGATTGAAAATCAAAGGAGTTGGTGGGTTGGCTTTAGTTGTTGTTATTATTTGTCGGTAAAATGGGTTGATAAAACTTCCATCAAATGACATGGAAACAGGGAACGATTGATGTGTAAAAATTTCCAGTTCAGTATCACTTGACCATTTACATCCAATCAAATTGCCAAAGAAAAACTGTTTCAGTTCACAAAACTTGGAATTATTCTCATAAAATACCACATACTTTTCACATTAAAAATGTAAATTTTAATTTTCTGTCTTCTTGTAATGTTTTACGTCTCTTTGTTTAGCATAAACATTCTACATGTAAAAGAAACATAAATTATAAACCAAGTTTGTGTTAACTGGTGATGTTAAACCTACTGAATAACTCAAAGCCACACTCCATGCAAGTTTATGTACATCTCCTAAAACACAAAATGTGGAAACGAGATATGTTATGGTTAGCTGATTTACTTTGTGAGAGATAGATAAGCTATGCTCTTTTAACGTAATTGTATCTTAAAATAATGTGCACAAACCAGTCTTGTACAGGTGGGCACAACATTCTATTTGTATCGTACGTTACTATTATGATAACCTTTCTTTGTTAACTGATAAAGACAGTTCATCAAAGAAGTACTATTTTACTTTAAAAAATTAAAAGTGGTCAAAATACCCGTATGTACAGCAAAAGCATTCTAACAAAGAGAACGCTCAAGCGTCCTGTATTGATATTACAGTGAAAAGCATCTGGGACACCATACAGTCTTGTTCGTTATCTATACGTTTTGACTGGATATTAATCTAAACAAAATGAGAGACGTAGATATGATCCTAGTTAAAATATTCATTTACTAATACGCGGAGATGATGGACTACTTTTTATAAGAACCACGATCAAAACAGTCGTATGACAGCAACATGTTCTTAAAGAGTAATAACTGTGGGGAGCGTTTGCTTGAATAGATCAGCCAGCTCGTGCTTTTATCAAGTAAATTCATTGTATTCAACTGATGACAACTTTATTTCTTGATTAAAACAGTTTTTAACAGTTCCGGAAATATTCATATAAAAAGCTACTGATTGATAAGATGTCTGAAAAAAATATATATATATTTTCAAAAGTTTTGCAAAGCTCATGTAAAAATGCTTTGCAAAATTCATCACAGGACATCTTAACATTGCTCTGATTATCTTAGTTTTTAGCCAGTATCGGGAACATACCATTTTTTTCAAACGAGACCTTTTTTTTAGGCAATGCATTATGCAAAAATGTGGAGCTCTGCAATCTTTAAAATAATAGCACGAGTAGAAGATTTTGTTGTATATCATAAATTATTTCACTGCATGACTAGAGAAAACAGCTTCTGTAAAATTTTGATATTAATAAATATTCATTTGCAAATGGAAATTACCGACTACTAAATAGATGATACGATGGTGAAACATTTGAAACAGACGAAGACAGAACATTGTTTCCGTAAATGTAGAACTAACCTTAAGAAGGAATATCAGATTGTAATCCAAATGACTGAAATGTGAAATTATAAATCTGACATGATCTAAACAGTTAAAATTCCGATTTTTCTTATCCTACAAAGGTACATATATGTTAGGGGCTTTTTATTCTATAAAAAAAAACAAATTTAAAAGCTATGATTTCGCGCAGTATTTAAATTTCCCCTTTTCATATGCCATGTGTGTCTCAGATTTGGAGTCAGGAAGACACAGCTACCCTGCTTATGGATCCAAGGTGAAACGAGGTCTATGACAAAAAACAATGATCACGGATTATATTCATGTTGGACTGCAATAGGTGACATGGTTGCAATGCCGTATCTTGTCCCATCCAGCTGTTGTCCAGCGCTTTGCATTCAGATTACCCTATACAGCCATGGACGAACAACAAGCAGATATATTTCACAAAAAGGTCCGAATAGTTTTCTGAATATCTGACGAACTGTGTTTACGAAAAGCGCATCGTTGACAAGACAAGCAATGTCTAATTTGCAAACATGTGCCCCAGACTCAACCTTTCTGAAGGTCGAGAACATGGAGTTTACGCGATCTATCAGAAGGTAGTATGTCGCGCCAATAATATAATCTATTTTCTGATATACATGATCTGTGCAGTTCAATATGTTGGCGAAACGATTGATTTCGGAAGGCGAGTGAATAATTACAAAAGCCACATTTACGGCTAATCAACGCGATAGTCGTCAGCCGCTACAATTCTAATGGAAGTTAAGTCGAGTCCCTTGAGATGTTACCGATTGATTCTACCTGGGGTAGGCAGACATATAACGCACATGTAAGGTACGATACTGGATACAACAGTTGAAAACGAAGTTTGTCACATACACACACACACACACACACACACACACACAAAACTTACCGTCACATTCATCAGTTTTGCACTCGGCGCAAATTTTTCAGTAATATCTACCCCAAAACCACATTGTTTAAATATTTTATTGTCGATATTATTGTTATTGTTATTGTTATTATTATTATTATTATTGTTGTTGTTGTTGTTGTTTTTGTTATTGTTATTGTTGTTATAACGATACCAAAATAAATTATCTTAACATCTTTCCTTCTGATCTTGCATAATTCAATTGGGATATTGTCCTTTACCAAATCCTGTAAATGGCGCTGACTTTCCCTCTTTTTTTTCGCAAATTAGAATTAAGTCAAAACATACTGGTTCGCTTTGTGACGCTTGTCTATTGTTTTTATTTCTTTCAGAGTTTTATATTATAATGGCTCTTGTTGTAAATTGTTCCAAATGATTCTAACACGTATGTCCAGAATTTCTCACAGATCTTGTGTCAGGTGTTGTTTTGTCTATGTAAGTTATTTTTCACTGACAAAGAGCTTGTCTACCTCGAAACTTTGGGGCACCATTGTGTGTGTGTGTGTGTGTGTGTGTGTGTGTGTGTGTGTTTCACTATTATGGAACATCATATTAATTACAGATTTATGCATGATGGATTTGCAGACTCTAGAGATAGGATTGTAGTTGTGACCTTAGACGTTC